>JAQIUQ010005372.1:50000-228852 GCA_030378365.1 Hybognathus amarus
TACAAACAAACAAACAAACAAACAAACAACACATGACTGTACAAGAAATAACGCTAAAGCAATATGAAATGTGAAAAACATTCATGGATAACAGGAATGTGGTTGAATATTGGATAACCTACTGTGGTTAGTGATGAAATGTTAAATGAAACAACATACGGTTGGCTGTTTTGTGCGGCTCTCGTATTAGGTATGACTACAAGTTCGTGGTGTTGTGGTATTTGTCTCCCCCTGTTGGTAAAAGCAGGAAAGCGCTAAATGGGTGTAGATGGGTGCTGATTAATGGCTATTTTTAGGGCGTGAACTAAATTCCTGAGGCCAAATTAATATAATAGACTACTAGAGTATGACTTCTTCACCAGATCTAAACGAAATGCTCCTATAATACATAGGATTTAAACTATTTACTATACTATTACGACCACAACGCTAGTTTTAAAGTTAAACACGATGAGCCCATGTAAAGAAGTTGAGACGCACGATGACAGTGAACTAAACAGAGCAAACACAGATGTCCACCTTGCAATCAGATTTTACTTTATGGTGCACAGCAAGTCTTAAAAAGTAAGCACGTGTCTACAACACTCAACATCTGCAATCCCTTCAGTGAACAGAAGATGGCAGCGTTACTTTTACAATGAATGCGAAAGGACCTCTTGCAGGCAACGTCCTTCTCTTTTTTGGGGCACAAACTTGCTAACCTTGACCATATGACTTGACAGAAACATAACTTTAAGGCTATTGAAAATCATTGGAACTAAAAACGTTAAACTTTTAATATTTTAATATGTAATGCAATATTTACTAATTAAACGAACTGATGCTATTCATTACACCAATGGATTGCCCATTTATTTTAAAAGTTAAACTTAACTATTTTTTCAAAGAACTGAGAATACATGTGCTTTATGTTGACATTATTAAGTTCAAACACAAAATAATTATAATAATAAAAATAATAATTAATAATAATTAAAAATATTTTTACGTAAAAGTCAAACAGTAGGCTAACTAAAATGTAACAGCTCCATATATCCTATAAAACAGGCAACAGCCGCTCCACATCTCTTCATTTGATCAACCTTTTTTTGTATGGTTCTAGATAACGTTATTACCCAAAAGCTGGAAAATGCAATTAAATTAATCAATGAAAGACAAAAAGACGCAGGATTTCAGATGACTCGTGCTGTTATTTAGAGAAATCTCTCTCTCTCTCTCTCTATTTAGGTATAGGCTAACACTTTCTGACTTTTTTTTAAGTTTCACCAATGTTCCGAGTGCATGTTCAGTGGGTATTTTCCTTATATTTTTCATGACCTTGGGTACCCTGGATGGGGGATGTTGGATTCAGTGATGCGTTAATAACTATTTCCATACACGAGGCAGAGGGATCGTAATTTACACCATGCCCAAACCTCAGTTATTAGGAAGGTTAGATCGGCAACGTGTCATTAGAAATCAAGGGTCTGAGAGCTGAGCCGAGAGAGAGCGAGAGAGAGAGAAAAAGCGAGAGAGCGAGCGAGCACGAGGCGCGTGACGCGCGAGACTCAGCTCGTGGTGTCACCGTGGGAACCAGGAGACTGACAGGAGGACGGGCGGGGAGGGGCGCGCGCCACGCCAGTGCGAGTGGACTCTCTCCCTGGCACACACCCGTCAGCTCAGACACAGACTCACTCTGAATCATTCATTCTGCGTTATAAAGCTCCGTCATCAGGCAGCGGATGGTGTTGGTTAAGCGCTAGGACGGTGCTGATAGTGATGATGATGGAAGGACAGTGCAGTCGCTGTAAGATCGTGGTGGTCGGTGACACTCAGTGTGGGAAGACTGCGCTGTTGCATGTGTTCGCCAAGGACAGCTACCCAGAGGTGAACCCATCATTTATCATTAATGTTATATTACTATAAAAACAGAAAATAAGTTACTAAATTAGACGAGTGGAGTGATGACAGTCTATGTCGGTTTTAAACCAATGAACATCTTTTATTGAATTTGATTTAATTATGTGATTCAAGTTCATACATTGTTATAAGTTAACTGCATGATGTCCTCGCGCACTGGAGCGCAACTGCATAGAAAAAAAGGTGTTTTAACTTGGCACGGAGCTAGGTGTTAATGACACAAGTGAAACTAGTGTTTTTTTTCAAATAACATTTCATTAAAACTATAAAAGTTATATTGCAAGTTGTTATCAGTTGTTGCATAATCACAGCGATTATGTCTTAGTCTGAGCAACTCGACGTTAGCCAATAGAAAAACAAATTTACTTTTACTTCTCAATTTAGACCGACATATGCAATTAACCTAACCGTAGGCTGCGCGAGGTTGGATTCGCATAACATAAAGATCATTAGTTTCACACAAGAAAAGATCACACAAAACTTTGTTCAAAAAGTAAGTTATTTTAAAGTCAACATGAAATCAAAATTGCTGCTACGTATGTCTTTTCTGGCGATGTGAGGGCGGGGCAACCTGTCAATCACAATGCATCACAGCAATAGCAAACCACAACCTTCAATCAATTCCCAATACGCTGATTTCACCGATCAGCGCAATGCATGATGGTATGTTGGGCTTGGGTTAGTGACCATCGGTTTTACACTACTTTTCAAAATGAATTCTGGTATACATTGAGTGGACTATATAGGGTATAATAATAATCACTATACATTCGGAATTGGACAGCACTACAAAATGGCGAGCTAACTATATAGTCCACCATATAATGAGTAGTGGGTGATTTCGGACACAGCAAATGTCTTGAAATACCAACCTGAAGCTGCTGCCGCGATTTAAACTATTAGATGTTAATATCCAATATAGGATATGTATATAGTTCATTCCTGCTAATTTTTTATGTTCTGAATATATATTTAAAAAAATTATTTATAAATGTATAAATTTCACTGTATATAGTCTAAAGTATGAAAGAAATGTATGTACATTTTATAATAACACATTTCAACACTAAACACAACAATATGCCATCGCATTCGAGAACTCTCCTATGATTTAAAGCGACACTTCCGTTTTTTCTTCCCACCGGAGCCATTTCAAAATGACGGCTGTGTGAAATCAGCGTATTGACAAAATCAATTCCCGCCCTACATTTTCTCTTGTTTGAGAAGCCGTTTCACTCAGATGTACACCACAATAGGGAAGAAAACACCATCGCAACTTCTGTTTCATGCCGACTTTAAATAGTTGATGTACTGTCATAGTCCACTAAAATGAATGATGTACCAGTAATGTGATTTTTCATTGCAGAATTATGTGCCCACGGTGTTTGAGAACTACACTGCGAGCTTTGAGATCGATAAGCACCGCATCGAGCTGAACATGTGGGATACATCAGGTAAGATCTGGCATGGCATCAAATGAAACCATTTCTGAATAGTATGCTATACGTAATATACTGCTGTTTTTATCCACCATATTTTTTATAACGGCAGTAAGCCATTTTCTGTGAATGTGCCAAGACTTCCAATTTATTTGCAGCTGTTGGGAAACAACTAGAAGAATAAGAAAATGCTGCAAATGGTAAAATAATATGCGCTACAAACCAGTGTGTTGATGGTTACGATATTACATTAAAATGATTCAAAAACAAGCAGCAGTTTGCAAAATCATAATGGATTTTTGTATTGCTAAAATATCATTGGATAAACCCAGACGTCTCAACACATTCAAATTACAATGACCGTGCCCACTTTTATGTAAAAAATAAGTTGCGTGAGTAGGAAAAATTGTATTTACTAACACACCGAGTCCGAAATTCGCATTCGAAATTTCGCACATTAAAAAAAAAATTTGACCTCACGTTATGTCAATCACGCTTGCACACCGCCTCTGAAACTTTCGTCCGTCATAAAAAAATTCGTATTGGGTTCGATTTTCTGCATTTTTCGCATCCACAGCCAGCATTTTAGAGGTTTTTTTGGCAATTCAGGGGCGGCTGGAGCTCGTTCCATTGCACATGCTTTTAGTTTCGGTTTTCAATTCGATCAAGTGTTTGTTCTCTTCTCTCGATTAGATTATGAAAGTAATAAAACCTCCCCTTTTCAATCAGATTGAAATTTCGGATCAATTAAAAGGTGTGATTGAGCAGCCAATTCGATAACTAATGTAGGCTATTATTTAGGTACAATATTTAACCTATATAAACCTTAGACATTCTGCCAGTCTCTGTTCAGAATCCGATTGGTTCACGGAAATTGGTGGTATTGTTTTTAAAATGTGGCTCCAGCATGAAACTTTTCCACTGACATTCTGAAGTAAATTTTGAATCGCACATCCTCTATAAGGAGGTGCTTCCTCTGGCGCAGATTTCAGGATTGGAATGGACGGCACAGCAAATCGCAATATTTTCTCTTTCTCTCTTTTCAATAAGAGAGGGCAACAAAATCATCCTCACTGCTTGACGAATTCATTTTGTATTTTTGCGTTTTTTCCCGCAAAGGTTTAATAAATACGCATCATACTCAGTGTGCAAGGTTTCTTTGCGTGACGAATTTTTAGGCTGATGAACACGAAAAAACGCATATGAAAATTTCGGACTCAGTGTGCAATGGCCTTACACATGACTGACCTACTACATTTACCAAACTTCAGTATACAACAGAGCACATGGTTCACAATATCGGTATCCCACAATGCACTGCATTTGACCTGAACCAGAAGCAGAGATGGTCTTATTACTGGAAGATACGATGATCCATTGCTCTAACATGGGAAAACATTGTAACTTATGCTGCGTTCACGTGCTATGGAAAATAGGATATTTTCCACTTGTGAACTGGTATTTACCAGTGTGTTGCATTCAAGTGCTTTTGTTGTCGTAATCTGGTAAAAAGATGGACATCCCAGACCTGTTATTTAGCTAAAACTATTTTAGATTGCTTAAGTCATCTGCAACAGCAAGAAAATGACTTATAAAAACTAAAGGTAAATAAAAAGCTGTATATTTTCTATCTAGACCATGAATAGTACATATTTTTACCATTTCCACGACTCTCGCGTTGCTCTTGCCATTTTGAAAAGTTCAAAGGTTATTCTCATCTCGGCAACTCGTGCATGCGAATATTCTACGAGTTGCCCAGTGGAAATTACCACATGAGGGGGTGTTCATGTGCATTTTCCACGTCGGATTTTTGGTATTTACCATAATTACCATAGCACGTGAACACAGCATTAGTTCACGGTTTGACTTGATAACCAATCAAATTACAGCCTTGACGTCATTAAATTTCGTTCAGAGTTCGAACACGGTCACTGTTTGCGGATACCATAGAAATGAATGAGAAGTGCCGTCAACTGAATCCTACCTCTATGTGACTTATCTTATAAAACACCATTGTTTTCTCTGTGTCAAGTCGAAAAATAGGTAAATTCAAAATGAATGTTTAAACATGTTGAAGATTAGCCGAGAGGCTGTCGATTCATTAAATGATAAGATGTTTCCTCACAAAAGCGGTTTATTCAGCGTAGTGAAGCCTCTCCTCCATTGACATCTATTAAAAAAAGCCTCTATCTCTGCATACCACAGTGTTACACTATTTTGTGCTAACCTTGTAGGCTTGCCTAAAAGCGGCTTTGGCAGAAGAAATATCACAGATTTTTTTTTAACAATTTGATATTTTTTACTCTTTTTTTCACACCACTCGCTTAAAAAAACATACTCGTAATACAGTCAACTATAATGATCATGTACACTGTTCCACATTCACATAACACATACAGGCACAGCTCTTACTGGCTCATTATATTCGTATGGCTAAGTTCATTACATATATAATAATAAATATATTCTATATATAATAAATATAGATGTTATATCATAAATGCAATAGTTAGTATACTAGTATTCCACTCCAAACATAGCCAGTGATCTACTGTGACTTATACTCTCTAGCGGCGTCAGAATGATTAGGACAGTCTGGGAGTGTACATTTTGAAACCTCCTCATGGATAGATGCAATAGCAAACATTCTACTGTAACAAATCCTGGTGCCAGTCTTGTGCATGGACGCGGTTCATTCCTGTCCCTGCTGACCGCTCTCATGGCCTGGCTGACCCCTTGTGTTTTTGTATTAGAGTAATTGAAAATGGCTCTCTGGTTCACTGGAGTGACTCACAAGAGTCGGGTAGCAGAACTCTCACTTCTTTGATTTAACAATACACAATAGACAGACAATACAGAGTTTATGAATTTAGAGTAGGGTATGATCCTGTTATATTGCTTTTGAGTTTTGGACTGTATCTCTGGGTGAGATCTGTAATATAAATGGCTTGGTGTGGATTCTAGCTTCTCTTCTTTGAATCAAGGGTTAGCCAGAACTCAAGTAATATGTTCCGGGCTGTGCATGTATGTTTGGACAGTATTACCAGTGTGGGTTGTAGCACACTTGGTGTTAAGCAACACTCGTCCTGACACACACTTCGGGGGTTTCTCAGCAAGCGCGGACCCATAAATCCCCGGCTCTAGGCCTCTGCATGTTTCCCCGCCCTGCTATAAAAGTCCTTTATGGGAATTTCTTTTCTTGTCATCTCCATTTTTAAGTTCCTATGGGAATGTTTTCCTCTCCCACTGTTGTTGTTGGTCTGTAGGGTTGTGCCGGGGTCAGACTGTAACCCTGTCGAGAGTAAATCTTCGCTTTACTGTAAGTGCTCTCATACAAAGTCTGGGACACAGGAGTCCATGTTTCAGCATGATAATGAAGTTCAACTGGTTGTGAACTTTATCACTGTTTAAAAGGGGTGTCAGTAAGCCCTCTTGACAACAGCCAGGCACCCAGCGTCTATGTGTGCAGAAGTATATGTGTATTTAGAAATACTTAAAGGTAATAGTTGAATAGTTGAAATAATTGAATAAAGTCAATTATTTTTGTTTGTTTTTTGTTTAAAACATTTAAAGTGGTTACTCAGACTATTTTAACAATGTCTTTCATAACTTTTGGGCCGTCCTGTGGTGGTTTGCTGATTCACTACCATAGTACGATGCATCGTTGGAAAAATCAACTAGCTAGTCACGACTGTTTCCGAAACCCACTGTCGCAAAGTATCGTTCAACCACGTTGGTTTCGCATTTGGTGGAGTAATAACTACTTTTAATGAAACTGTTAAAGTGAGATCTAATTAACACTAGATTTGTTTTATATAAATTACAGACATGTCATCTGAGGACTATTTCTAATTGTTCTCAGTTGTTTTGCTTTATTACCAGACTCAATATATGGCGCGTTCTTACATAGTAGAGCACGTTCGCACATGCGCACTCTTCAAACACGGTACTTTATCTTTTGAAAAACTAAAAGACGTAAATTCCATTTGTATGTATTCTAAATAAAAGACACCGGTTGTACTGAATGTCAGCTTGCTTATTTTGCTCAAGATAAGGATTTATTACGTCCAAATGTCATGCAATATAGAAACGATGTCTCTAACCACAGGTCGAGAGCTGTCGTTCAAACACACACAACTTTGCGATGCTGTTTGCGAATGTTCGTTGGAACGATGGTTTCTGGAAACACCGACTCGTTGAACTACGCTGATAATGACGGAACTTGCGACCATAGTTGGGTAACGATGCTTTGGGAAACACACCCCAGTTTCGCTCCCTTAAGAAGCCTATGCAGGAGTAATCCAGCTCTCAGATTTAATAGAAAATATCTTAATTTGTGTTCCAAATATGAACGAAAGTCTTACGGGGTTGAAACAACATGAGGGTAATTACTGACAGAATTTTAATTTTGGGGTGAACTAACCCTTTAATAACCAATAATGTATTACCAAATAAAAAAAATGATGCACAAGTTGGTGTAACTTGGAGACTAAATTTAAGGCAAACATAACAAAAGTATGGCCCTATGTATGGTCACGTGCATTAAAGGTGCTTTCTGCATCTCTTTCGCCTCCAGATGTAAAAACTACAGCAAATGTTTGGAAGTGCATTTGAACATACTTCTCTAAGTTTTACAAACTACTTACATAATGAAGTAAGCATTCAGCATTCAAATTTTGTATGCATATTATAGCCTATCATTATGATCTTTTACATTTGGGAAAACTGTGTAGCATGCAACTGGGCAAACTGCATTAAAAACTGTATCCCACAATGCAATGCACTTCCATCTCCATCTCCAGCATGATAAATGAGCCAGAAGTAGAATCAGCTACAAAATCTTTTTCTTGTTTAAACAACAGCAACACACACACACACAACACACACATACATATATATATATATATATATATATATATATATATATATACACATATATAACACACACACACACACACACACACATACACACACACACATTTATATTTGACGTAAAAGGGGACTACAAAGTGCTACATAAGTGCTAAAAATGATGTAAACATATTAATAAATCTTAATTTGTCACAATATGTTGATTTGTAATGAATGATTGTGTGAAGTGAATTTGTGGTTGTACAATCTAGAACTGGAAGGAACATACAGTAGGCGTATTGGCCCGATCATCTGGAGAACTAGGGCAGTAATTTGATGACTAATGAGAAATGAGTAATGAGAGTAATGAGTAACTGAATGTTAATGAGAGGCTCTTTTGTTTCACCAAGTGTGATTTGTTTTATTAAATGTTGTGTGCATTCTTAAGCATTCCCCTCTGAATTTTCAAGTTATATTCGAGTCCCCCCATGGTTGGTAAAACCAAAATACAATGTGTTGACTGAAATCCACTTATCAGAAAGTCTATGGGGCTGTAGTGGTACGTTTACACCAAAGACTTCCGTTCCAATCACATACCTATCAATGTGATTTTTGTGTGACATTCTGAGAAATTAGTTGAAAAGTGGTAATTAACTGCATGGACCAGATGTTGTTCATAGAGCTTCAAGGGAAAATTAAAAATATTCTCATTCTAAGCTTAATGACTTTTCATCTGTGGAATTCAAAAGAAAATGTAGAGGGATTCAATGTTGTTTTGAACCTCATAGACTTTCATTGCACGGACAAAAACAGTTAAAACATTCTTCAAAATATACAAGTCATATAGGTTTAGAATGACATGAAGGTGAGTAAATGATGACTGATGACTTTAAATGTTTGGGTGAACTATTCCTTTATCCTTTTTTGAATTGAGGGAATTTGAATTCTCCTATTCGAGCCTATTTGCTCATTACCTTTAGGCCCATTTTGATCTACAAAAATGCAAACATAAACACAGATTCACACAAGTAATCATGCGGTGTCTGATGGGTCTTAATGAGGTGTTTGCGGATATGTGTATGAGCATATGTGTGGTGCTCGATCCTGAGCTAACCGACACTCTTGTGCTTACGGCTACATCTTCAACAATCTTAATGACATCCCATAGAGTTCTGCTTCAGTCTCTCTCACACACACACACACACACACACACACACACACACACACACACACTGCTGACAAGAGGGGAATCTAGAGACTGGAAGAGGAGAATGTTTACTGGCAAACATTCTGGTCAGCACTTAATATGGACACACTGTTTTTGACAAGATACAAAGGATGTCTAGCACTAAGAGACATAATCACAGTAATAATGTCTTGAAAATAAAACAACTGGCAGAGATTTCTGGAGTGATATATAACATCCACTGCAAACAAGACAGGAAATGAATGTTTTTTAACATGGTGAGAATGTTTTTTGCATAAGCAGAGAAGAGTGGCCATAAATGATAAATTGTTAAACAGCTACAGACAACAGAAGTGCTAGGAAGTGTTTACACACTTACAAACAGAGGCTTGTGATGTGGCGCAGCTGTACAGTTAACACTGAGTGTGTGTTGGGTTTACTGAGCTGTAAAAATGTGGGTACAAATTTGTCCCAAGAACTTAGCGAAGTGTAATGAAAAAAATTGAGAGATTTGCCCTTTTAGGGGGGCATTCCATTCATACATAATAAAAGGAAAATGATTAAAACACATTTTATTATTTTATTAATAATAATAATTAGAGCCAGACCGATATATCGGCCATGCCGATATTAGGCATTTTCCAAATTATCGGTATCGGCAGTTATAATGGCCGATAAATGAACATTTCAAAAATAAAAAAATAAAAACGGACGAAACACGCTTGAACCATGTCATGAGTGTTGGAGTTGTATAGTTTGTCCATCAGAGGGCACTCTACACTCGTCTCTGTTGGCAACACTCGTTGAGTTGGTCACGAGACATACATTGCTTGAATAACAATTAAAAGTACATCCCCATCAGTCGCGGAATTAGTTAGTAATAATTACGTTACGTTGTTACAGTGTAGTTGACTGACTGTCCTTTTAACTTTTGACATAGTGACTGAAGTATTTCTTTAATAGCGTGTGACAGTTATAGCAATGAGACCATTCATCTCTTCTTGGCCTGTTATATTGAAAATGTATGTTTTACACTTTGCAGTATGACGCTATCCATTGCTAAATTATTACTCATCATAGACTAGCTAATCAAGAAGCTAGCTAATGCCACTATCATCAGTCTGTTCTGTTGTGACAATAAAAGAAACAAGTTTCTTTTTGAAATGCATGATCATAGTATTTTAGTTAAAACTCATAAATAACTACAAATAACTAACGTTAGGGAAATCTGTTAATGTTTTGTTGCACGTTTCAAAAAATAATAATAGTTAAAAAAAAAATATCGGCCGATATATCGGCATATCGGATTTTAAAACCAAAAAATATTTGTATCGATATCGTCCTTCAAAATCCTTTATCGGTCGGGCTCTAATAATAATATACTGAAACATGTACCCTTTTATGAAGGGGTACAATACACTGATCTATATGTCATTATATAGATCAGTGGTACAGTTGTATTATGATGATAACAAAAAGGGAAATTAATAATATATGACATTGTAATAATGATTATTATTCAGTAATAGTAATACTAAATATATTACATAAGAATAATATATTAATCATCTTACCTTTTATGAAAGGTAACATTATTATTATCATTATGAGGGCATAAAGTATTATTTTTATGATTATTATTTATTATTGACACTTTATAATAAGGTCTCATTTGTTAACATTATTTAATGCATTAACTCACAAACTAACAATGATCAATACATTTGTTCAGCATTAACCTCATCTAAAAATAAACCATATAAGTCTATAGTGTGTCCTCATTTAAACAGCTAAGTAAGCAAGTGTATTTTAGAAGCTGTTGCAGTGAAAAGTGTCCCTGTGTACTAGCACACTCAACATGGCGACAAACAACAAACAAGCCAACAAAATATCAGCCTTTCTTTCCATTCCAGCCTTTAAACCTTTATTAGTTTCTTCTTATCCTTATTTCCATTCTAATCCAAGAAATTTGATTCAACCATCTTTCCGTGGCTGTGGTTGACAGATCTGCCAGAGAGGATTGTGGGACATGTAGCTCATAGGGTGACTCCCGAGGCCAGCCCATAATAACTGATAGCTTTTATCAGCGCTTCAAACACTCATTGTCACTCTCACACGTCCTCTCTCTTCCCTCCCTATCTCTCACTGTCTATGTCTGGATTTGTGTCCTCACTCGAGGGAAGGACAGGAGAGTGAGAGATGAATACAAAGTTCGAGAGAAGAGATCAGGAAAGATGGGACAGTGGCAGTGTCTATACTGTGCATGTTATGCAAATTTTCTATATGTATACCACAATGCTACCTTAACTTGCTTGTTCTCAATCTATTTCTAGAAAAATTAGTGAACAAAATGTTTTATTTCAGTGATTATAACTGGACACCACTAATTTAAACACACAATGCAGTGAGATCAGGTGACAACAATAGCTTAATACCGTGCTAATATTTTACTGTAATACTAATGTTGCAAATTGAAAGCAGTATATACTGCACAGTAAGCCGTTTTCCATTGAGAACAAAGCCATGGAGAGAGTTTTTGGAAAAGGGTTATTATAGTTAACTAAAATTAAACCATTTTTACTTGGAATAAAATAAGCAAAATAAAATATAAAAACTTAATGAACTAAAAAAATGATATAGAAAATAATATATCAAAAATGTATAAAAATGTATTAAACATATTAAAAATGTAAAAAATACACAAAAAAAGCTTTAATTAAAATAAATTGGGAAAATACAAAAACTCATTCAAAATATGAATAAAAACTGTTTTTTATTTAATAAATAAAAACCAGTACTTCAATAATACTAAAATAACACTGATAATGACCTCAATTACATTTCATTAGTGGTGTTCAGTTATTTTACTGGAAATAAAACCAATTATTTAGCATTTGTAGTTTGTGTAAAATGTTTTAAATGCATAAAAACAAAGACATGAAAAATCTTTGCTGTGTTACTTTTAATTCATTCAATTACACTGGAAATGGTGTCAAGTTAGCCACATCGCATTGTGGGAAACAATGGGTAAACCAGGAATGTTGCCCCGAACCCTTTGACAAGGAGAAGCTTAAAAACGTTTACATGATGTGCACAATATGCACACATTATGAGCAGAATGGACACATAGCCAAAAAGAAAGAAATGACTGTGCTGGAGTCAAACTGACCTCTCTCTTCCTGCTCAGGCACTCACCACTGGAGAAACATATTCTTTTATATCATCTGCCCTGCTGTATGACCCACTGTACATAATTTGTATGTGCCACAGCATTCGCGAACACCATTAGCAGTGTTTTGCTCTTTGATTTGAGCATCCGCTTTACTATAATGAAGCGTTTTTCTCCTGACCCCTCACTGTGCTTGTGTTCTGCAGGGTCCTCGTATTATGATAATGTACGACCACTTGCGTATCCGGGACTGTGATGCTGTGCTCATCTGTTTTGATATCAGCAGACCCGAGACGCTGGACAGCATCCCTAAGAAGGTCAGAATCTGCTTTGCTTTCTTATTTTCTCTCATCCTAAAAACGTATGTACTTGCAAAAGAGCGCTTTATTAGTTCTAGTTGTAAACACTCAGATACTTGCAGCATTAGTCTCTCGCTTGTGCTTGTGCAACACAATGTAATGGTTGACAAATAAAGGTTTTTGTTTGTGGGTGTTTCGCAGTTGGCAGATGACGGCATTGTGGATTTACACAAAAATACAAGCTTTACCTAAACACAGATGCCAGCAATTATGTGGTGATGAGGGTGTGAACCTAGCACTAAAAGGTTTAAATGTGTTTTTTATTTTTTTATATAAGTCTTTACATGTCTGGTGAGAAAAAGATTTGTGGATGGTGTAGGAAGAAGAATGGGCAGTATGAACAAATATCACATTTATATTATAGTAACGGTAAACACTATTCAAAAATACATTCAAGGAAACATTCAACTGATTGAAAGTGACTGTTATCAATATATTTATAATTTAACAAAAGAGTTCTATTTGAAATAAATGAAATAAATTTTGATTTACCAAAGAATCCCCACATTAATATTTTTAACATTGATAATAATAAAAAATGTGTATTGAGCAGCAAAACAGCATCAACATGTGACACCGAGGACTGCTGAAAATTACAGCATATAAATGCCTATCACAGAGAATATATTACATTTAAAAATATATTAAAATAAAGAACAGATCTTTTAAATTGTAAAAATGGAAAGTGGGTATTGTTTTTTTTTTTAATGCCAAAATTCCTCTAAATGCCTATTAAAAAATATATAAAAATAAAAAATATATATTAAAATAAAGAACAGATCTTTTAAATTGTAAAAATGGAAAGTGGGTATTGTTTTTTTTTGTTTGTTTGTTTTGCTTTGTTTTCTCCAAATGCCAAAATTTTTCTAAATGCCTATAAAAAATATATTAAAAATAAAAATATATTAAAATAAAGAACAGATCTTTTAAATTGTAAAAATGGAAAGTGGTTATTTTTTTTCTCTAAATGCCAAAATTCCTGTAAATGCCTCTCATTCTCTAGCTGTCCTAATGCTAACCCTGCCACACCAGACACACTGAATGCTGTTACATTTCAGCATCTCACCTCTGAGGCCACAGGGGCGTAGCTAAAGGCCGTTGTGGAATGTTGAGAGGCAGGCGGTGACCTCCGATTGGCCAGTTAACGGTGGTATTTAAGGTTAAAGATCACAGTGCTGTTTGATGGATGGTTGAACACATTCAGAACCTGTGAAAGGGTGCCATAGCTGAGATTGCTGAACCTTTGCAGGGGCTGGTGAATACACACATGCACCATGCATGCTTACACATAAGCTGTCTGAATAACTGGCTCTGGATGGTTCTGCATTAGCGGGAATATTCCTGAAAACGACCTTGTCTGGGTCATTTCAAGTTACACTAGTGTAAAAGGAGATTTGAAGCTGTTGTCGTTTACTTTGCTGTATAGTTAATTTGAGAAAACTGGTGTAAATATAATCTGATTTGATTTGAATTTGTGCACGAGTGTGAGTGTTTGTAAATATTCAGACAATAGCTGGTCAAATTGTAATTCTCTCTCTCTATGCACACACAACTACATTATTCACTCATTATGCGCACATAAATGACAGGAAGGGAGAAAAACAATGTACCGCAATCACTGTATTACAGCATAAACAACTATTGCAAGTATTGGCTACAAAAATTATTAAAATATTTAAATATTATTCCCAAACTTTAAATACTGAAATCTACATTATACATTAAAGTTATTTAACCGCCATTGCAAATCAAGTTTATTGGAAATATTTACAGACTTTCAGTTGTTTGCAATGAACAAATCAAACAGACGTAAATTGAAATAGCTGAACACAACAAACGTTTCAAGTAGTTTTCCCAAATTCAACTAAAAATGCAAGTTTTAATGACTTCTGCAGTCTCAAAACTAACCCTGAATAGAATCCAGAATCACATACAGCATAAATCTGCAAAACATTTGTTGTCTCAACCTGATGCAACAAACCAAGGGCTTCGTTAGTTGTATCAGGTGTGCTTGAGCTAGAACACATAAAGGGGCCTAATTTTAACAATCTGAAATGGAAGTATTAAACGCACAAGTAACTTTGAGGGCGGATCTCAGGTTCGCAAATCTTAAATGGGTCTTAAGTAGCTACATTACTCATAGGTATGGTTTGGGCATAACATGCAATAAACCAATTAGAGCGTCATCTCACATTCCCTGGCAGATTGCTATGATAATGATAGCTATGAATGACGTTTCTAGAATAAAATTGTGTCATCGTCCACCTTAAGGCAGATCAATAATATTGTTGAATATATAAATAGGGCTGCACGATTAATCGCACGATGTTGATATGCGCATCTAATCATTAAGGCCCCGTTTACACGAGAACCGCTCCGCGGGTGAAAACGTAAAAATATTTTTATCGGATGTGCCTATCGTTTACACGGCAACGGCGTTTTGAGGCTTAAAAACGCAAAAAAGTGAAACCACCCTCCAGAGTGGAAATCTTAAAAACGCTCCACCGCCGCGTTCCCGTGTAAACGGTAAAACGCAAAAGTCTGCTTGACAGTGAAGGTTGTACGCAGGCGCGTGGACTTGGTGTTGTAGTAGTATGCACTAATAGCCGCCTGAAGTGCATACTACATTGAATTTACACACACTTTTGCGTCACCATCTGCACGCGGATTTCCACACCACAAAACGCTCGTGTCTAAACGCAGAATAAAAAGTGATGATGCCAGAGAACGCCACTTTTGCGTTTTCTTCTTCAGAATCGGTTTCCGAGTGTAAACATAGCCTAAAGCCGGTTCCTTGATTAGCAGTAAACCACCTTCACCTGCTCTCAGATGGAGCGGCATTTGAGTGCGAAGAGCCGTAATTAACTGACAAGCTAAGCCAAATCGCATTAAATATGCACTGGCGAATACGCCCCTCGACATTAACGCGATTTGGCTCGGCTTTTGTCAGTAAGTTATGGCTCTTTGTAGTGAATGCCGTCTCCATCTGAAAGCAGGTGAAGGTGGTTTACTGCTAATTAGCGGGTGTAGCGATTTCCGGAACCGAACCGGAAAAACCGCGATACTGAACTCACAGATTCGGAATCAGTCAGGTATGTCATCGCGTACCGGACCCGCCCCGCCCCCCTGCTACCCCGGCTCCGCTCAGCCCGGCTCAATGGACTTCATGTCTCATGACACAACGAATTCAGTTTTGCTAAGCCTAGCCACCATTAACACCAAATAACAAGCTCTGTGTTTTGTTACTTTCGATAACAAGCAAGGTGTAATCTTTCCAATTGTGTCTATTTGATCACGAAAATAAAACAATAAATGGGGCGTTTTGGCGCTCTCCTCATGTGGCGTGACAGACCGCTGTGGGCTTACTATAGGCTCCATTTCAAGCGGCAGCGCGACGCGCAAGTAACGCGATCATCTCTCCTCAGTTACAGAAAAGACACCTGAAGGTATGTTGAAAGATACAGTATACTTACTGAAAGGCATCATAACTTGTGTAATCGTTCAATCAGTGTTTCAGCCGCGGAAACATTGAGAAAACAGCATAGCTAGCTCAGTCCTAGCATTATATTTACCTCAACAGGCAAGTGATTCAGTGTCCACAACTTCCTATAAATGAACTCTTGCACTGAAGTAAATGCACTATGTATATTATATTTTGCTTTAACCTGTTTATGATATTTGATTATTTAATGTATGTTTAAAATGTCTTTTCATGAAAATTACAACTGTGTAAAATTATTATATTTCAACAACAAATAAGAGTAAAAACACAAGTTAATGCAAAAACTGCCTTATGTTCAGTTTACATGTTTTCATACAATGTGTTTGTGTGTTGATTATTATATCTAAAAAATAAATAGCATCTGAATTTAGGTTAAAAGTCTACAACCTTTAATGTTATAGTAATGTGTGGCTCCTTATATAGTTTACAGCATAGCAGATTTTTTTAAATCCTTGTGTAAATGTTAAATTGTAATTGAATTAATTTAAAGACAAAGACCCTTTTTTCATTAAACCACTGGTAAAAAGAAAGAAAAAAAAAGCCATTTTAGCTTTCAAAACCGAACCAATCGAAGTAAACTCGAGATGTCAAAACCGTGGGAAATCGAACCGTCAGTTTTGTGTATCGTTCACACCCCTACTGCTAATCAAGGAACCGGCTTTAATGATTAGATGCGCATATCAACATCGTGCGATTAATCGTGCAGCCCCAATATTAAATGTCCCCAACTAAGCAAGCCAAAAGCCAAGGCAACAGTGGCAAGGAACCAAAACTCCATCAGGTGACAGAATGGAGAAAAGAACCTGGGAGAACCCAGATCAGTCACAGTTCTCCTCTGTAACAGTTCATGATTATGATCCAGGCAGCATTACATGTCAGAAGTCAGATTGGATCAGAACATCAAGAATATTAATCCAGTTCCATACACAAAAAAATATTAATACAAGAAAATGCTAAAATAAAGTCAAAAGAATGGCCCAAAAAGTTAAGAGAAGATATCATCACCCTTCACAAACAGGATACATAAAGATAAAGAAGGCACAATATGCTCTATTAGAAGCATAGTTCGCAAGTTCAAATGTAAAGAAACCTGGATGGGGCAGAAAAAGGAAGCTATCAATGGCTACAACTAGATTTCTAATAAGGCAGGTTTAGAAAAACACTTGAGAGACTGCAGTCTTGGTGGTAATAGACACTGAGGTTTCAGCTTTCATAGTAAGGTGCGTACTGAAACGCATGCCAGAACTCCAAGACGAAAATGTGCACCACTACTGACCCAAAAGCACTAGAAAAGTGCTCAAAATCATTTAAATAAGCCACATAAGTTTTGGGATACTGTTCTGTGGAGCGATGAAAGAAAACTGGAACTTTTCGACCCTATGACTCTATGAGGTATGTCTGGAGGAAGAAGAATGAGGCATATGCTGAAAAGAACGCTTGGTCTAGAGTTAAGCATGGTGTTGATTCAGTGATGCTCTGCAGCTGCTTTGCATCCTCTGGCACTGGAAACCAGTGGCGTGTGGAAGGCAAGATGGATATATTGAAGGATCAAGTAATCCTTACAGAAAACATGCCGTCAGTGAGAAAACTCAAGTATGGGTGTCATTGGACTTTCCAACATGACAATGATACCAAGCATACCATTACACCAAGGCCTGGAAGAGTCTACAGTGGCCATCACAGTCACCTGACTTCTCTGGTGGGATTTGAAGAAGGCATTTGCAACACACAAACCCAAGCATATCACTGAACTGGAGGCCATTGCTCATCAGGAATGGGCTATAATTCCTTAGAAAGCTGGTGTCTGATTATACATCTCGTTTGTAGCAGGTCATAACAGCAAAAGGGTTTTCTACTAAGTACTAAAGATGAAGAAGTTCAACCACTTGAAACATGTTGTGTTGAGCTATTTCAATTACTTTTGTTTGATTTTTTTTTCACTGCAAACAGTTGAAAGTATGTCATTTTGCCAATAAACCTGATTCACAATGGGGGTTGAACAATGTTGACTATAACTGTACAAATAGCTGGATAAGGAAGGAAAGTAAGAAGTAAGTAAGATAGATAGATGGATAGAGTGGATAGATGGATAGATGGATGGATGGATGGATGGATGGATGGATGGATGGATGGATGAATGGATGAATGGATGGATGGATAGACTTTTGAAAGGTTGTTTAGATCAATAGCTAGTGAGGTGGGTAGGTCAGTCAGGTGGATAGATGTTCTTATTCAAATTGACAGACTATTTCTTTCGTTCTTTCAGTGGCAGGTGGAGGCTCAGGAGTATTGTCCTAAAGCAAAGTTGGTGTTGGTTGGCTGTAAGTTGGATATGAGAACAGATGTCAGCACCTTACCAGAACTGTCCAAACAGAGACTCATACCTGTCACTCATGAACAGGTGAGTTTACACACACTTTCTCACACACTCAGAGGACTAAAACACAAAGAAAAAAAGCAAGATTATGTTAGGAAATCAGCGTTTACTCAACTGCTGCTACACAAACACAAGAACTAAGACGCATTGACTACGTTTACATGCAGCCAATTTTCGGGTTATGGTCTGGTTAAGTCACTATTCGGGTTTCTGAAACATTGGGAATAACCCGTTTACATGCGTGAGCAGAGAGAGTTTCTCCTGTATACATGGAATTGCAATATCCCGATGTAAACGGCGACGCGCGGTTTAGCGTCTAGACGTACGGACAACCTTAAGACACAATATGCGTCATTTCCGATTCTTCTTCCTGTATCCAAAGACAACAACAACAGCAGCACGCGGATAATGAATAGTTCGGGGCAGATAGCGATCGCCTTTGTTTGCGCTTTGATGCTGGTAACGTTACTGACCTCGCTCCAAAAGTATGCTGTGCTGTGTCTCGCCTGGTCTCATCATGTTTACTTCCGGTATACTGCACGTGGATTTTTGTATGCGCCGAGAAGTTTCTCTACTCAAAAGACCAAGATTCCTTGCAAATAGAACATGCGCAGAACACAAATCACTATGTGGAATATGCCGATACGCGTTTACATGACCAAAAATTCGGGTTAGAAAGGAGTACCCAGGTATAATATCCCGGTTTTTAAAATCTGGGATATAAGCAATATTTCGGTTTTTGCCTGTGTTTACATGGCCGTTCAGCGAGCCGGGTTATTGCTAATATCCCAGTTTTGAACGGGTTATTGGCTGCATGTAAATGCACTGAATAGTCCGAAATTTGCTGGCAACCTAACAGTAAAAACACAAATATGACTTATATTGTCTAAATTTATATGAATTAATTAAGATTAATTAAACATTAATTTTATGTAAGCCAAATCTAGTTACCTTCCTCAAGGACTATATAAAAATGTTTTAAATAAGATGAATTATAGCATCTTACACTGCAGTACACTGATGTCACAGCTTGAAATGTCATGTCAACCGCTCATATCTTGTGATTGAAACCATTGAAGCACACACAGACACTAAAAGAAAGCTCTATAATTACACATTAAAACAGAGGGAGCAGTAGAAAATGTTCCCTCTATTACGTCAATGCTCTGATCGGGTCAACACCGCTGTTGCAACATTTCATTATGAAACACCTAATTCTCACCATAATTCTACTCTGTAATGAGAGAAAGATGGCACTTTATGTGAAAATGGTACTAGTCCCACTACTTTAATTCTAAAGCATTAAGGGCAAAATAACTATTAATTATGAAACAAAAAAAACATGACATTTGATGCTGTACAATGATGCTGACTTTCTGTGTGTCTATCAGGGGAGTTTACGAGCACGTGAGCTGGGCGCAGTTCATGCGTGGAATGTACATCCCGAATGTGCGTGAACAGCGTACGGGACGTCTTTCACATCACCACGCTCAATATCCGTCAGACGTGAACCCGCCCCGAGCCTCAAGAGAAGCTCCTCGCGCCACGCTCTCAAGCGCATCTGTAATCAGCCTCTGCTGCCAGTCAGCTCACAAGACACTCCCCTTGAACCCACCCCGACCCTCAGGGAGGACAGAGCCAAGAGTTGCACAATCATGTAGACACAGCAAGGTGTGTGGATGAAAAGACTGCACAGAAAATCTCTGTATTTATGGGACATTGAGGGTCATATTGTCCTATGGCCCATTGGACTGTACAGTTGTGTGAATAATTACAGAGGAGTTCTATTTATTAACTTCAAGTTTGCTTTTATTTTTTATCATTGTTGTATGGTTTAGCAGACCTAAGTGTCACAAAGTGTGTAAAACAATGCAAAAATAATAAAAAAAGGTTGGAATTTATGGACAGCTTCAATTTTTCCCAACTTCCAAGTGTCATACTTTCATTTTAAGTCTTGGGACACACTTCTCTAGAGGTTGCAGATCTGTGACAAGCTCATTTGCGTGGAACTAAATCCCTGGAATTCTGGAGTTCTGAGAATCTTTCCCCAGCATTAGTGATGATTAGCATTAGCATTAGCAGAACAAAGACATCTGTGACTTCTGCTGTTCACTCCTTATCATGTGTGACAGCACCATCAGTCATGCTCCATGCCATCACAAAGACTTCATTCACACCATACTGAAACACCAACGCAAATGCTGACTATGGATAGATGTGTTATATTTTTGCGAGCTGGAATTTTAATAGTTTATTTTGGAAATGAGAAGATTAGTTTTCTAGGTTCCATAAACATTAAAGGGATAGTTTACCTAAAAACTTAAATTCTGTCATCATCTACTCACCCTCATGTGGTTCCAAACCTGTTTGACTTTTAGTGTTAGACAAAATAGTGAAGGTTTGACATGACATGAGGGCGAGCAGAAGGATGATATTGTTTTGCAATTTCATTTAAATTGTCATTCAGTTTGTAAAAATTCTTAACAGTACAGTTTACTCATTTTGAACAATGCACTTACATTGAAAGTAAAGAAATGGTATACATAAATGTTATAATACATAGTTTTGAAATACAGTTGAATACTTTGTAACATTGTTGTCCAATATTTGAACTCATTTCAGTACAATGTCAATACAAGAAATAAAATAATAACACATACTGTATAGCCCGTATACAGTATAGACACTGTTATACACTACAGGATTATTAGGAACACCATACTAATGGTGTGTTTGGCTCCCTTTCCGTCTTCAAACTATTTAATTCTATGTGGAATTGATTTAACAAGGTGCTGAAAGCATTCTTTAGAAATGTTGGCATATTGATAGGATAGCATCTTGCAGTTGATTGGGGACTTGTGGAATGCACATCCAGGGCACAAAGCTCCCGTTCCACATCCCAAAGATTCTCTATTGGGTTTTAATACTGGTGACTGTGGGGGCCATTTTGGTACAGTGAACTTATTGTTCATGTTCAAAAAAACAATTTGAAATGATTCAAGCTTTGTGGCATGGTGCATTATCCTGCTGGAACAGGCCATAAAGAATAAAGGTACATGGTGGCCATAAAGTGATGGACATGCTCAATAACAATGCTCAGGTAGGCTGTGACACATTAAACAGTATGCAAATGGCACTGGGCTGAAACTGTGCCAAAAACATCCCCCACACCATTACACCACCACCAGCAGCCTGCACAGTGGTAACAAGGCATGATGGATCCATGTTCTCATTCTGTCGCCATTCTGTACCTTTAACAGCAACAGGGCCTCAGCTGCACAAGGGATAATGCATATGAATGTTTTTCCTTACACCATTCTTGTAAACCAAAAGGTGCTTAATATTGAAAAATCCAACATTGAGCCAATAAAATATTTACTGACAGAACCAATTGATTCAGGCAAATTGCAGCTAAGACATAATGATTCATTCATATGACATTCATTGGTCTTAGGAGATGCTGACCAATATACCAATTCCATGTGATAATTATGAATGATTCAGTTGGGTAATAAACAGTGTCAGTATGGTGCCTGTTAAGTAAATGCTATCAACAACATTGAAATTATTGTGTGTGTAAATAAATATTGTGAAGGTTGAGATATAATCAAATATTTCTTATTTAAATAATATTACTCAGCAAACATAAATCATTAAAAGTTGCTTGTTATTGATTATGTAATAGTGTTATTTTGAACTTTCTATTAGTCAAAGGATACAGTATCGCGATTGCTATGGCGGTTTCCACAAAAATATTCAGCAGCCCAACTGTTTTCAGTGATAGAATTGAGAGATTATGACCCCAAACATTTCCGTACAGAATAATTTCATATAAGTGCTTTATGTCTTTTTACAAATATGTACCAACAATATCAAGTGGTATTGCTTTTAAATTTTCAAAAGGCCTAGCCTCGGTGGCTTCCATCGTAAATGTGGTTACACATACAGTAATTAATTCAAAAAGTACAATTTCTCCTTGCTTGGTTTACAAAAAGTGTATGGTAACGATTATAATTTTGTTTCAATGAATTATTTGGCTCTAATTTTATATTCTAGAGGCCTGAATAAATGAGGGAGTTTTTGTGCTTATTATTTGTATTTTTGTGCTTATCTCTCCAAATTTGAAATAACACCATAATCCAAACTTCGAAAGAGAAAGCATCTCAGGAATTACGGCTTACGCAGCATTGCGAATGTTCTGGATACAGCAAACAGTGCGTTATGTTCTGTTATGCAAATTCTCTTGGGAGCCAGTTCAGATGCCACAAAGAAGAAAAAAACTCCAGCTCAGGGCTTCGGTGCAGGGTCATTGCCACGCCGCAACTGTGTACAGCTTTTGTGAGCATCACAACATAGTCTAGCATGAGGGGAATGCTGTTGCCGTGGTTTCTGGGCAGTTCCATCGATTTGAACAAACAGAAATACATTTGCATGTATGCACACCACAAACAGAGTTCATGCATCCAACCCTGATTGACAGTTGAGTTTGAATTAGCCGTGTTTGAGATTTACTCTTATTTTACAGGTTATATATTAGTGAACACTGCACACATTCAAATGAGAGAGAGAGAGAGACAGAGAGAGAGAACATGTGGCAGCAGGTAGCTACGGCTGCCAGCAACAGTCATGACCAGCCGAGCCCTACAGTTCAGCCTGCAGTGTAAGAGGATTAGTCTGTGTGTGTGTGTGTGTGTGTGTGTGTGACAGTTAGCCATCATATGCTCTCTGAATATTAAATGACACATTCTTCCCCTCAAAGTCCTAACCACTGTTTTTACTCTAAAAATGTGAAATTGCTCATTTGCTGGGCAAAACAGGAATGATGAACTAACATGAAGCATGTAAATGCACAGTCTTTTAATAACTCACAAGTGAGAAAGGATGATCAAATGTGTCTCTAGAGTGTATCCATCAAGTTTTGGCTACTCGCATAAGGATCTGAATCCTGAAATCAGCAACAAGTGTTCCCCACAAGGAAACCACTTCATTTAAACATTAAAAAAGGATTAATGACACTATAAAAAGGGTTAATGGGGATATAAAATATTGTTACTTCAGTATTAAACAGTATAAGTCAAAGAAGGGACTGTGATACAAAAACAAACATGTTTTGTGTATGTGGCTGGCAGATCGTGTTGGAATGGCAAAATACCCTTTCGTCCGCGAGTAACCGCAAACAGACAACAGAGGTGAATTAGCATCGCATTAGTATTCCCAGCCTTAAAATCACGTTTTAATTGAGAGTTCACAGGTGCGACGAAAGGCCAAACAAACAGAGCTGAAAATGAAATCTTCTGTGACAAGGTGAGGTTTCTGTTCAACTGCCGTGCTTTGATTGTCTATGTGCATACACTATAACATTTGTTTTTGCCGCTAAATGATTTGAGAGTCATGCCACTGTTTTTACTGTTGTTCAGCAGATATTTGTGGGCGAAACCAGTCATTTGAATATATGAGGATCAATGCGATCTTGAATTCTGCTTGAGAATGAAATAACAAGTACAAATTTCCCCATAACAAGTACAAATTGGTCACATGGATTCGACACACTGGCCAAACAAACACTGCTTGGTTTGAAAGTGAGCTGTGTTCAAAGATCGCTACAACAGACAATGGACCTTTTCAAAATGTCACTAATGTGTAGTCAGGGAATTAAGGTTCAGTCTACTGTATAAAGAAACAGGCAAAACTGTCTTGCTGTTCTTTGGTTGTTTAACTCCTTGGTCGAGCCAGTTTTTCAAATCCATTCAGCCGAATTTTCTGATATTTAGAAGAATATCAGAACCAGACAATTTCTGGTCTCATTCACTGCCATAGTATATATTTTTCCTATGTGGAGTCAGATGAGACCAGATACTGTCTGGTTACTGATATTCTTCTACAATATCAGAAAATTGGCTGAATGCATTTGAAAACGGTGAAACAAACTGTTTAACTCTGAGGGAGTTGTAAAATGAGCCTATTTCCAAAAAAGTGGAGATATCCCTTTAACTGGTATGCAGCTCGGTCAGTATTGGAGATAGGCTACTCCACCCCTACACCCGCTTTAAAACCAGCAAAAAAAGGCAAGCTATAACCACTGGGCTGAGCTTGTGAGTGTTCACTCATGACAGGTTTTGCGACTGATGTTGTCAGCATGGTCTGTTTATGTTTTGGTTAATTGACACATAAACACAGAGCTCTCACTGGTCAGTCTAGAGCTTCATTGACACAAAGTGAGTCTCTTAAGTGCACTTCGCATGCTCTCTGCATGTGTCCACAAATACACAAACACAATAAAGCAAATACTGATGAAACACTTGCTTTGGTATTGCTAGGAAACTGTGTGTGTGTCTGTGTATGTGACAGATAGCCAGCCTCAACAGCAGCCACCAGCTGCTCTATTGTGTGTGTGTGCGTGTGTGTGTGTGCGCCTTGGCACTGGAGTTCAGAAGCTGAATAATGGAGGAGAATGTTGATGTAATTTCCAGACAGACTTTTCTGCATCTGCTTTTTAGCTATGCAAAGGTTTATTGAGTGCTGCCCAGGCAAGAGGCCAAACCTGGTGTGGAAAGTGACAAAACAAAAGGAGAAGAGAGAGGGAGCGAGATCAAGTGAAGTCTTTGAAGAGTGACATGCACAAACATTCTCAAGCAGATATATAAGACGTTCTCTCCTTCTCGGCCATGCCGCTGATTGGTTCGCACAGAAGCTCTCGCTCCCTCTATCTCTGTGGCGCGAGCAGTTAAAGGTGAAGGCTCAGTGAGATTCTATAGTCTGTCACCATGTATCTGTCTGACTCCTGAGACCGGTCAGAAGTGAGTCAAGGGTTAAAATATTCTGTTTGTTTTTTTTCAGATGAAACCTGGGAGACCTATCTAGTTAGCATTGCTATTCATTTAACTAGCATCCCGAGATAACAGCAGAAAAGCAAATAGGAAATAATTAGCATAGCTGCTGTTATTATAATATTAACACATTAGATCTGATTCAACAGATGAATAAATGGTAAGCATTATGTCAATGCTTGGCTAAAGATGCGTCTTTAATCTAGTTTTAAACTGGGACAGCAAGTCTGAGCCTCGAACAATATCAGGAAGGCTAATTTCAGAGTTCCTTTAGTGGACTTAGATATCCTAGGAATGACCAGTGGCCTTAAATTGAGTGATCTTAAAGAACGCAATGGATTGTAGGGCGATAGAAGGTCCATTAAATCACAGGAGCTAACCATTTAGGGCTTTATATGTCAGACATGACCAAAAGGGGCAAGATCTCGATACAAGCGGAAATTAGCTTTCTCTGCAGGGTGGCTGGGCGATCCCTTAGAGATAGGGTGAGAAGCTTGGTCACTCGGGAGGAGCTTGTCCCGTTCGTGTCCTTGCTGAAGCGTTATCTACGGCAAGTAGAAGTCTGTTTATCCTGTTACATGCTTCTCTGAATTCTCTCCAGCTTACCTGATGCCTAGAACCTGAACTGCGCCTGCATCCAGCAACCGGCTACCTCTGTCTTCACGTGAGACTTGAAGCTCTCTATCCGTCCCTTGTTTTTCTCGGCAGGCATCCTGCGCCGCGCTGTCCTGAAGAAGGGGATTTGTTTCGATTTGGTTATGCTATTCCTGTGTTCTACAGACTCTCCCTGAACTCGTATGTTTGTTTTACCTGTGGACAGCTAAATTTATATTAAAGACTGTTTTTGCCGCATGTCGCTTTTGGGGTCCTCTTTCTTCTTCACAACAGAATGAATCTGACCATGGACTCAGCGAGTGGCAACCCCTTCCAAACTGCCGTGCGAGCTTCAGGGCGCCTTATAGGCGCATTAGGAGGATATCTCCACCACAAGACAGGCTGTCAAGATCTCTGGCTGCCCAGATGTCAGATCTCTCTCAATGTTTTCATCAGATGCGCTATGAGTTGTTCACCTCTTGGAAATTCCACTGGTGCTTCCAAACTAAGGATCAACAATCCTCCTGTTTACTCAGGTAAGCCCACTCGAAATCCACTCCTTCCTTATCCAGTGTGAGGTTGTTTTTTTCCCATTCAGCACTCCACAAGAAATCAAGTTAAGGTCGCTTGTGTCATCTCTCTCCTTGCGGGTCAGGCGCGTGGGGTGTGGATAACTGGGAGGCTGATGTGAATTGCATCTTTGACTTTTCTCTCTTCAAAGATTCTCCGCATTTCGATTGATTCGGACCTCAGTGAAGAGACGTCACGCCTACTTTCAATGCTACGTCAGGGAAGTCGCTCCGTTGCCGAGTTTTCAATTCGAATTCTCGTACCCTGTCTATGACCTGTAGATGGAACGGGCCAGCTCTGGTTGCTCGTTTTTTTGGAGGCTCTTAATACAGAGCTCAAGGACAAGATCCTCGCACGTAAGTTACCTCCTCAGACTCGACGCCCTTACTCGATCTGGCCATCCAGGGTGGAGAAACGGTTTGACTTGCGTCGCAGAGCCCGCAACAATCCGTTCTTTTTCTTCTTCTGTCGTCACATCTGCCCAACCTGCCGGCTACCGGAGGGCTTCGGCATCTCTTGCAAGGGGAGCGAGTGGTGAATTACGAACCGTTTATATAAGTAATGTGCTGCTACTGGCCACTTTGTCTCGAACTGTTTAATTCTCATTGAGTGATTACAAAAGAATCCTTCAAGATTCTTATAATACTAATGAGATGAGAAAATGAGAAAGATCAAAATTTCTGTCTAATCTACATTGTTTCAATATGCAATATCATATTAGCAATAAAATCTGACAACACTATCATACATTTTTCTTCTTTATCTCAATTGACAGTAAAAAAAAAAAAAAACATAAATCAATGTGGTGCAGTGGAAAAAAAAATCCCACAAAAATAGATGAATAAGCTACTTATTTAATTGAAAAACTTCCTGAGTGGTCTGTCTTTTCCTCCTCATATGGTCTCTGATAATGGCACAGAAGTCAAGCAAGACAAACACAGACATTACAGCAAAAAATACAACACACATTGTTGACTGTATAATTATTGGGGGTTGATGCTAATGTTAGTACTAATTAACATTTTTATTTTAATTTAATTGCTACTATATCCTTTGCTTTTGCTGACATGTTAGGAATAGTTCACCCAGAAGTGAAAAATCATAATTTACTCAAGTTGTTCCAAATGACTTGATTCTTCAGTGGAGCACAAGTCAATTGGGTGCTCTTTTCTAAACAATGAGAGCGAAAGGTAAAGGTGAAAATAAAGCTTTCAAGCTCCAGAAATGGCTGAAAAAGTAATCAAGATTTAGAACAAAATAAATGTATTGCATAATGCAAGTGTTAATACAAGTGTTCCTATAGCTCCTCTGATATATGTATATATATAGTATTACAGTCTTTGGGTAGAGCAATGGTTAAGTTGTTTTGGGTGAAATAGTTTGTGTGTGGGAGTGAGACAGGTTGAATGTAATTGGGCATAGTACCCCACCAATCATGGCTTTCGGCCAATCTTGATTCCCCCTGCTATGTGATTAACAGCATCAGGAGTGCAGGCGCGGTCCCATATCGGCTGACACCTGCTGCTTTACAATATGTCATCCTGTTCCTCTGAGAGCATCAGAAAACAACACTCATTCACACATCAGACCTTCCTCCCATTTTATGTTCACTCTACACTGTTTTCTCACCTCTCTTTTTTCTCTCTGCACACACACACACATTTGCCAATAAATCTCATAGTGTGGCAAAACACTAGGGAAATTAAAGCAAATCATTCAGCCTTCACACCTATGCTTCAACACAACCTAAATCATCACTCCTTACTGTCTTTCTAAACACATGCTTACGTTCTCCTTCAAACCTGCACACACAATCAGATTTACCCTGCGCAAGCCTATAATTCAATCACTCTGCCTCATTTCAGTTTGCCTTAGATTATACCCAAGAGACAAACAAAAGGACACATATAGTGTGCATTATTGTCGCGGCCAGGCTTTAGGGTTGAGTTGATAAACACTGCAGTCAAGTGGCTTCAGCTGCTATAATACAAATGTTCATTTATCTACGATGGGATAAGAATAAATTGATATCAGTGTGAGAAAAGCTGACCAGTTCTTTTTACTGTTTCTTCCCCCTCCCCCTTTCAGTCTTTGCTGATACACTGGAGATGATGTGTTCAGTGAGATGCAGTGGTCTGGTAATGCAGCTTATGTTGACGGAGCATCTGATATAGCTGCTCTTTACTCATACACTTTTATATTACAGTTTCCACTTATATCAGACACACAGAACAACAGAAGGCAATATACTGTACACAAACATATACAGTATATTTTATAATACTTATTTAAATATGGAAAACTGCAGTGTGTGTGTGCGTGTGCATGACACAGTGCCACAAAAGCTATAAAATAAGACATTTACATTTGTAAATAAATGTATAAAATACATACAAATTCAAATAAATGTATATTATATTATATTATACGCATCAGCAGGGACAATCTGCAGAAGCTATAGAGCAGAACATTAATTCTCTGGCTTGAACAACACATTGTCATGTCTAGCTAAGTTGGCCCACTCAAACAAACAAAATGCATTCTGTTCGGTGTCACTAGTGGCAGGGAAATTACACACTTAACCTTTAGAGAACAACAATAAAAATGACGGTAACATTTATTCAGTAATACGTAAGGATGAGCAAATGTAATATTATGCAAGTTTGGTGAGAATGAGATAAAGACACAAGATTCAATCAAGCCCCCATCTCTCTCAACACAAATATCTATATTTACACTCATAACCCCTCAGCTGGGCTGTTCATTACCACTTCACTTGATGAATTCTATTCACTTATTTTTAACAGTTATCTCTTCTCATCCTCTCTCTCTCGTTCACCCTTCATTGCCCAAGTCTTTGTGTGGGTGGTGTACTTTATGTATGTAATTATATCTATACAGCCTACAAATGAGCTTATTGAACACAGACAACACACAGCGTACCCTGGCACACGCACGCACACACATATGCCTCAGGGGTCGCCACAGGGAAGAGTGAAATTAACATTATCCATCCTATTCACGCTGACACTGTCCTCTTTGTTTGGAGTAAATGAACTCTAACCCCTTGACACCATGACTGTAAAACACCCACATACACACACAATCCTGCTTCACAAAGAACAATCAGATATTAAACTTTAACTAAACTGGGGGAAAGCAGCAATGAGTGTTATACCAGTGATAGTATATCAGCCAGACCAATTGATTCATTACTATTTGTCTAAATTGAGAGTATTAGCTTATAACTTTGCCTGCTTCAACGAAGGGTCAAGGTTTGGCCCCAGTAAGGTTGTAGCCCTTACTGGTAGATGCCATTTTTATACTATACTTAAAAAAGATATATTATGCTATTTTACATAATCAACTTTCCGTGGTATGTAATGTTGCTGTTTAAGCATTAAGTTACAAAGCACAAAGTCTCTGTGCTCTTATTCTCTGTCAGTAAGCACTGGTCCTGATCAAGCTAAAACACCTAGATTGTAGTTTTCTTCCAGGAACGAACACAATATTCACAATATTCCAACATTCCTCATTTGAAAAATTCTCGCCCAAAGCATATGCAAAAAATGGGATGAGTTGAGTTGTTGTTGAAACTCACGGTTATGGTAAAGAACGTGACATTTCCAAAACACACTTGAAGTGGTTGACCACTAACGTAATTGCACACTTTCAGTCTCTAGGGAATAAAATCGATGAACTGCAAGCCACTTTACGTGTTCATAATGCATAAATAGATGCCTACATTTTAGCTATTACAGAGACCTGAAAGCTCGGAACAACAATCCTGTTTTAACTATTAATGACTTTGGGAGTCAAGGAGGCGGCGTTTGTCTATGGATCAATTAAAAAGTCATGCAATATAGTAATCATAAGAAAAACCCTGTGCGACTGAACTGCTGTATCATTACGACCATTTTACTTTCCTTGAGAATTCCCTCCATTTTTTGTTATGGTGGTGTATTTTTACCCTATAAATAATAAACTGAAGGTGACCGTTGAACATATTGTTTCTAAGTTTTAAAACGTTTCCCCTGATTTCATCATGGGGATTTTAACCATTGCTCTTTGAAACAAACACTGCACAATTTTCAACAGAATGTTACATGTGCAATGCAACATGATTTGACAAGACTTTGGACTTTTATGGTTCCACCAGAGGTCCATTATAGACAAGTCCACAAGTCCATTAGTAATCAACCCTTGGGGCTGTTTTAAATTACTGTGTTTTTTTTTAGGCTGAAAGTATAGAGGGAATGCGCGTGACATCACCTCCGGCCGGAGTGCTGCAGTTCCTCACAGTGAGTGGCAAAAAAGACTGAGCGGCTGTATATGTGTTCAGCGTGAATGTCGCGAAAAACAAACACAACACATTCGTCTCCCTCAACGAAACTTAAAGGAAGTATGTCTCAATCATTTTGCTATTAGATAAGTTAACATCTTTGATCACGCGGGGGTCCAGCTGCGCTTACCTGCAGTTGTGATGCAATGATGAACAGCTGTCTTTCCTCACTCGACTGTTTGGATTTCATGTGATTTCTCATGGTGATGATATCATAAAATTAATTAATTTGATCAAAAGTAATTCCGTTTAGTAAGATCCTTTTCAAGTAATGTTAATTCCAAACTTCGTGAGGCAGACGACAACATTATGTGATCAAATACAAAAACTTGTTAACGCACTCCACAGCGCCATCCAGTGCATTTAATTATAACTGCGAGTTAGATACTTAGGCTTTATCATGTACTCACTGCATTTACGGCCAGCAAAGCAACGTATTCAAAATTCGAATGGTATTTTATTTTCGAATAATAATTACATATCGAATATTCGAAAATTTGAATATTTGTGCACATCCCTACCAGAAATATGTGCATTGAATTTGCGCATGCCATTTTCTTCATATTCTGAGGGAGGGTTGATGCAAATGAGTAGGTTAGTGACGTACCATAACCCAGGCTGTAGTCCCAATCGAGTCGTTTTTGTAGGCAATTATACTCCTGATTTTTAAAAGACGATATCTCTGCTTACACTAAACTTTCAGCGCTGCAACTTTGCAGATACTGTTCATGCACCAACAGCAACATTACACACTATTTAAAATGAAAAAAGTGAAATCACGGTCAACCCCCCTTTAGACTTGAAAGATGTAAGAATATTGTGTTTGTTGTTTATGTTTTGTGTGTTTTGTACGATTTGGTTACACATTTTATGCTGCACAAAAATTGCCCTTTGGGCTTATAATTAATTTTGAGCTAACATCTCTCTTGCTAAAATTAAACTGTATTATAAGTAGGCCTGCATGTATTGGCCACTGAAAAGCTCATATCGACATCTAGCTCTTTCAGGTTACAGGTTTAGGTGTTATTCATGAAGTGAGACCCCTCTATCTGCCAGCAATACTGTGTCCTTGAGCAAAGCTCTGCTGATATTAACTCTGCACTCTGGGTACTGGTTGATGCTTTGGATTGAAAAACATCTGCTAAATACAAAAATTAATTAAAAAAATAAAAAAATCAGCTATTTTTCTGGAAACCTACACAGTGCTGAAACATGCATTTCTGTTTGATTGGTTTTGAGATTTGGGAATATAGCACCGAAATACACACACACACACACACAGAGAGGAAGACAAATCCGAAATGAACTGTCACTCAGGTGAAATGATGTATCTTACTGTCACACACACAACATGTTTACTGAGACATCAAAATCGTGTTTACTGAGCATCAAAATATATATATGGAAGTAGTATATGTTTTGAAGGTTGTCTCATACTAACAAAGGCTACATTTTTATTAAACAACAACAGTAAAATCATTATTTTGTGAAATATGATTAAATTTTTAAATGACCAGTTTCAACTGAATGTATTTTAAAGCTGAATTTCCGGCATCATTACACATGATCCTCCAGATATCCTTCTGATATTATGACTTCCTGCACAAGAAACATTTCTTATTCTTGTCAATGTTAAAAACATGTTGTGCAGCTTGATCATTTTGTGGAAACCATCATACATTTTTTTTTTCGGGATTCTTTTGATGAATAGAAAGTTCAAAAGAACAGCGTTTATTTGAAACAGAAATCTAATTGTAACATTTTAAGTCTTTCCATGCATTTTTGATCTATTTAATACATCCTTGTTGAATAAATGTATGCATTTGTTTTAAAAAACCTTACTGACCCCTGTCATGGACAGCTGTGGTCTATTTCTTCATTATTTCATCATTAAGCAGGTCATATGTCTGGAGTTGATACTAAGTGCATGAGGCATTTGCAATTGGAAGCTGTTGCTGTGAACCCTCATCATGCGGTCAAAGAAGCTCTCCGTGCAAGTGAAACAGGCCATCGATAGGCTTCAAAAACAAAACAAATCCATAGCAGAAACATTAGGTTTTACATTTCGGAAAAAATAACAACACACTGGCAAGCTCAGCCTGGACATTCGAGAAGACAACAGTGGTGGATGATCACAGGATCCTTTCCATGGTACAGAAAAACCAACCCAGGAGAAGAACGTGCAAAGTCTACAATTAAGAGAAGATTTCACGAGAGCAAATACAGGGTTCACCACAAGGTGCAAACCATTTATACGCCTCAAGAAAAGAAAGGCCAGATTAGACTTTGCCAAAAACAACAACTAAAAAATCCGACCAGTTCCGGGAAAGCATTCTTTGGATGGATGAAACTAAGATGCTTTGGGTGATCCATAGCATACCACAGTGGGGGCAGTTTGGTGGCATGTGCATGCATGGCTTCCAGTGGCACTGGGTCACTGGTGTTTACTGAGCAGAAGTGTTTAGGGATATACTGTCTGCTGCACAGGTTCAGCCAAATGCAGCAAGGTTGATTGGATGGCGCTTCACACTACAGATGGAAAATATACTGCAAAAGCTACCCAGGAGTTTTTGAAGGAAAAGTGGAATTTCCTGTAATAGCGGAGTCAATCACCTGATCTCAACCCAATCGAGGATGCATCTCACATCAGAGAGACCCACCAACAAACAGCAACTAAAGACAGCTGCAGTACAGGCCTGGTACAGCATCAGAAAGGAGGAAACCCAGTCATAATGTGGGTTACAGACTTCAGGCAGTCATTTACTGTAAATAATTCTCAACCAAATATTACAAATGAACATTATATTTATGATTGCATCTCCAATTACATGAAAATAGGGTAACTGTGTATAAAAAATATTTGCAATTCCTAAAAGTGGCACATGCTATTTTTGTTATATATATATATATATATATATATATATATAGTATGTGTGTGTTTACTATTTTTCATGTTTTTAAAATAAGTCTCTTATGTTCATCTAAAAAATGGATTTATTGATGAATAAAAAGTTAAAAGAACAGCATTTATTTAAAATAGAAATGTTTTCTATAAATATAAATATTGACTTTTCATTTAATATCTGTAAACTCATTCGGACCTTACTGAATAAAAGTATTAATTTTCTTTAAAAAAAAAATAATAATAAAAAAAAAATTAAATTTTTTTTTTCTATTTTTCACTTTATATTCATCAATGAATCCTAAAAAAAAGTATCACAGGTTATAAAAACATTCATCATATTAGACTGATTTCTGAAGAATCATGTGACACTGAAGTCTGGAGTAATGGCTGATGAAAATTCAGCTTTGCATCAGAGGAATAAATTATATTTTAAAATATATTAAAAATAAAAAACAATTATTTAAAAAATGTTTCATAATATCACTGTTGTTTTAAGCAAATAAACACCGCCTTGAGCATAAGAGACTTCTTTCAAAAACATTAAAAATAGTAATGTTTCGAAAATGTTGACCGGTACTTTGTGTGTGTGTGTGTGTGTGTGTGTGTGTGTGTGTGTGTGTATATATATATATATATATATATATATATAAATCTATCCTTCAGTTTTTGTCAGAATTTCTGATTAATCATAAATCCTGACAAAACTGAAGGATACATTTTCATCTTGACCCTCATTATTGAGACCCTGAGAATATTTGAAAGCGAACTCTGCCCCCTAGCGACATATTATGTTTAGTGCAATTGTTCAGACATGTAGGCCTATCTATGTAGATTCATGTTTCACAAGCATTCATGTCACGTTTTCAAAGATCATTCTAAGCATTTTTAAATCACCTCTAACTGAAATGGATAACTTTAGGTAACTGTTAAGACATACATTTTTTTCCTAGCAGTCACATAGCAAACATATTATTTATTCATTTTTAAAAGCAAATTCACAATATATTCAAAACAAACAAGCAAAAAAGAAAATGTTCATTGTCTTCCCAGGGACTGAAGATAAATTATTTTTCTCATTCAGTCAAAAACAAAAAAGTGTTTCCCGCAATCTCACTTCTATTTGTTGAAGGCTAATTCAATCTGATCTACTCACACAAACTGTTTCACAAAGGTTAAGCTTGAGAATAATTCTTGCATAATTGCATGACCATGTGCAAGTCATAACGGCAATGTTTAAGTCACATAATCTGTATGATCTCTTTACAGTATATGGTCCAAATTAAACATGTAATTTCATACACACGATTGTGAGAAACAACTGATGTACTGCAGTTTCATGCGTCATGTCATTTCATATAATCATTAAAGGCCATTCTCACACAAATCTTATACAAGTAAAAACACTGAAGCAAAACATATGTTTTAACAGTGTGAAAGAAAGTTTAAAGTGTAAAGAAGTCTAGCAGTGCTGAAATGGCGCCTCATATCTCTTTAAAAAACATGCCTTTGCGAGTAAAGTTAGCACGGATACATGGAAGCTTACAGATTAGCTATTAGTGGTGTTTGCTAACGCAATTTTTACTATTATTAAGCCTCATACTTGGGGTTAGCGATCAAACAAACCCCCAAGCCTAGATAACCAAAAGGACCAAAAGAAACTTGGAGGTGAGCTCTTTTGAGTTAGCAACTAAATAGCAATGCAATAAGAAACCACACATCCAAGCACTTCTCACTGTTTCAGGAGTACTAGTTCACTATTAAAAACATTTTTGCTGATAATTTACTCACCCCCATGTCATCCAAGATGTCCATGTCTTTCTTTCTTCAGTGAAAAAGGAGGTTTTTGATGAAAACATTCAGGATTTTTCTCCATGGGAACCAAACGGTTCAAGGTCCAAAACACACTTTCAGTACAAACTGCAAACTGTTCAAAGGGCTTTAAACGATTCCAGACGATGAATAAGGGTTTTATCAAGCGAAACGATCGCTCAATTAGTTTTATAAGCTCAAACGCTCGCCTTGCTCTGTTCTGTATGCACGTGTGTGATCTCCTGTTCGAACTGCGTTCATCAAAATAAACAAATCCTTTTTCCGAGTCAATTTGTTCATTTCGTTGGTTGAATGAACCAAATGACTCGAAAATGAGTTCGAACAGAACTGGACGACATGGGGTGAGTAAATTATCAGCAAAAGTTTTTTTTTTTTTTTTTTTTTAAAGTGAACTACTCCTTAAGAGAATGTAGAAGTCTATGGCCATCAAATTGCAGATTGTATATTGCTTATTAAAACCATGAGAAATGAATGTACACGTAAAAATAGTTTTTATTACTCAGTATTTTTGTCTTGTTTTTCAGTACAAATATCTAAATATTTTCTCAAGTAACAAAAAGACACAATAGGCTATATTAAGTCTTGTCTTCTAAAAAAAATATCAAAATTGAGTCTTTTTACTTAAAACGTGGTAAAGTATCTGCCAACTTAGAAAAATAATTTCCCCTTTAAATTAAGTTTATTTTTCTTACCCAATTGGCAGATAGTTTACCTTGTTTTAATCATAAATCTCACTTAATTATGACCCATATTTCAGAAAGCAAGAAGACTAAATTGTAATTTGTTTTCTCAAGGAAATATATCTTAAGAATGTTTAGATATTCATGCTGGAAAACAATACAAAGGACATTTTTTGCAGTTTAATAGCAATAATCCATACAACTTTACCCATTTGTAATAATAATTTGTCTTGATTTCTTTGGCATCCTTAACCACAGCACTAAAACACTCTTAGATCAGCCATCTGTGCAAATATCCAGCAGGGAGCAGTAACGTAAGTCCCCTTTCAGTCGCCAACACTTCCCGTAACTCCTGCTCACCTAAAGTCCCTCTTCTCCTGAAGCCCTACCTCTTACTGTCTCCTCCTCTTCATCTTCTCCTCCCTTATCCCTTTTTGAACAACCCATTCAAACCTTCACTATTCTCTCTCTCTCAATGCAGTAGCATCTCATTGCAGTACACAAGATCCAGGGGGGCGGAGTCGGATCCAGATGTGAGGGGTGGAGTTCGGAGGGTTTAGGATCAGGGGGTTGATTTGGGTGGGTTTAGGGATCAGGGGTGGAGCTGGCTTGGTTTAGGTATATGTAAGGTGGGAGGAGTTGGATCTGGATCAGACTCCTCCCCATGGATTTCATGTTCTGCAGTGAGGACCATCTCATCTAATGCCTTGCCCTCTTCACTCCTGTGTTCTGATTGGCTCCAGATCTGCTCCACTCGCTGACTCGACATTCCACAGCTGGCCACAGGGCCGATTCACCTCGAGCCTCGAGGCCTTGCCAAGAGTCTGAGGGGGAAGGAACGCAAGAAAACAGGGAAAAGTTAAGCACTGGAAAGAAGAACTAGAGAAAGTAAAGAAAGAAGTAACAACGTTTAAGTTTCATTCCATGTACTGTTTGGATTGAGCTTTTACATGAGCTCATCACACCGGCTGAGATCAAGCAAACCGTTACAGTGAGATCAGACTTCCTGTTGGGCAGCTCAGCGTTCAGCGTGTGATTAGAGAGAGAGACACTGCGGTGCTTGTCACAGGCTCATTCACATGCACTTTCATCTGTCTATTTCGGTTCGCAGCTCTTTCTTTCTTTTTCTTTTTTTGGTTCTGCACCACTGAACTTCAAACATATCATCATTTCATTTGATCTGTAATTATAATGATTATCATTTTCAGACGGATCAGCGAGGGACCTGGACTCTGACCCAGAGATAATCAAATTCAGCTGCACAAATTTTTTAAAAAGAGCAATAAAAAAATGGCACAACAATTAACTTCAAAAGTCACAGTCTGAAAAAGAAATACTGTTGTGGCGTTACCTTGTAGTGTGTGTGTGTATGTGTTAGAGTGTGCACTCATAGTCTGTAAGTCAGTCAATGTGATTTTTAGGGGGCACTGTTCCCTTTTGGCACTAAAGGATAAAACTATGAGATGAAAAAATATGCATATAAACTATTTCAACTTCTGGATAATGAAACAAAAAAAGCTATTTTCCACAATAGCCAATCAAAAACAGCTCCTCTGAGATGGTGGAATTTGATTGGCTGACAGGCTTAGATGGATTGATCTTAAGAGAAAAAAAGTTTCAGCTCTGTTTGATTTTGGTTGAACATCTGCTGCGCTCTACACAGCTCTCTCAGTGTCTTCAAAAAAAAATCGTAAATTCTCTCAGTCAGTTGCGAATCAGTTTGAACACATCCAGCATTATTCGCACTGTTCGTTCAACTCCATGTCTGAAACGAGAATGTTTTTTCGGCTTCTTCAGAGGGGGCGGAGTTAGTGCGGCTGTACGAGCGCTCTTCATCAGGAGCCCGTAGAGCCAAAGCTCCGCCTACGATACAGATAAATCCCACCCACCACCAGAGCGATCAGAACAAGTGCTGCCACCAGGACCTGAATTAAGACATGGAGATGGTTGACCTCAGCTGGAAGAAAGAGAAAAAGAAAATAAGAAAATGACAAATGATTTTTGTATAATGTTGTAACCATATTTTAGGTAAATGTGTTTAAATATGATTATAACTTACGTTGAAATACAGGATCTGTTGAGGCTCCTATTGAAAAAGGGAAATACAAAAAAGGAGAATTGGGCTCAAGAATGTGAATCATTGAATTAGCATTTCTTCCATTTCATACATTCATACATTGAGGTCAACTTATCATTTTCAACATTTCTTGTTATAAACTAGTTTTTTTGGTTGGTAAGATATTGCGTTGTTTTAGAAGTCTCTTATGTTCAACAAGACTGCATTTATTTGATAAAAAAGCTATTTATTATTTTAAAAAGCAATTTATTGATGTGAAGGCAGAACAGTCATTACTCAAGTCTTCAGTGTCACATGGTTCTTCAGAAATCATTATAATATCCTGATTTGATGTTTAAGAAACATTTCTTATTATCAATGTTAAAAATAGTTGTGCCACTTGATATTTTTGTAGAATTGTTTTTTAGGATTGAAAATAAATAAAAAGTTTAAAACAACTGTTTATAATATCACACGTCTTTACTCTCAGTTTTGATCATTTTAATGCATCCTTGAATGCATCATTACTTTTGCATGACCATTTATCACCTGCTTATTGACCTTAAAAATCAAGTCAGAAAAATCTGTTTTTCTGTTGTGCTCTTGATTGATTGTCCCAATGGGGAAATTTTTGTTTTTAAATGTTCGTCAAAAAATTCTGTCATTTTTTATTCATCCTCAAATCGTTCTAAACCCTTAAGACATTTGTTCATCTTCAAAACACAAATGAAGATCTTTTTAATGAAATCTGAGCTACCTCTTCAAGCCCCAGAAAGGTAGTAAAGACATCATTACATGAGAGGGAGTAATTAATGACAGAATTTTCATTTTTGGGTGAACTAACTCTTTAAGACTTCTGACACTGACTACGTTTACATGCAGCCAATAATCTGTTCAAAACCGGGATATTAGCAATAACTCGAGTCGCGAACGGCCATGTAAACACCGGCAAAAACCCGAATATGCTCATATCCCGGATTTTAAAAATTGGGATATTATCCCTGGCGGACCTCTTTTCTAACCTGAATTTTTGGTCATGTAAACACATATCGGCATATGCCCATAGTGATTTGTGTTCTGCGCATGTTCTATTCGCAAGGAATCTTGGTCTTTTGAGTAGAGAATCTTCTCGGCGCAGACAAAAATGCGCGTATAATCCAGTATACCGGAAGTAAACATGGCGAGCACAGCATACTTTTGGAGCGAAGCTCAGTAACGTTACCAGCCTCAAAGCGCAAACAAAGGCGATCGCTATCTGCCCCGAACTATTCATTATCCGCATGCTGCTTCCTGTTGTTGTCTTTGGATACAGGAAGAAGAATCGGAAATGACGCATATTGCGTCTTACGGTTGTCTGTCGTACGTTCTAGATGCTAACCGATGCGTCGCCGTCTTGCATCAGGATATTGCAATTCCATGCATACAGGAGAAATCTCTCTGCTCACGCATGTAAATGAGTTTTTCCTAATATTTCCGAAACCCGAATACTGACCTTAACCCGACCATAACCCGAAAATTGGCTGCATGTAAACCATAGTCACTGTGATTACACATCGGAATGTTTAAATAAGTTTGAGTAGCATTTTCTATATGCAGTATATCATGTTTCCATATGCTTGTGAGCGTCAATACCTCGTGGTCAGTTTACAGATGACTCCATGTGTGCGATTTTTACAGGACCCAGGCCTCCAGAGGCCCGTGTTGCTCTGAACCCAGAAGCAGCTGTTGGCGGACAGCATGCTCAGATTAGCATCCTGCTGCTCCCAGTTACTGTAGTCCACTACGTCACTGTCGGACCACTCCAGACTGCCTTCTGTAGAATCAAAGACAAACATGGAGGTCTGAATAAAGGAGATCCAAATTTAAGGTCAATAAAGAAAACAAGTGTTAATTATTAACCATCTTGCCTTTGGAGTTAAAGACCATTCCAAGCCAAGCGCCATGGGCCTGTTGTTGAAAACTTTGCATGTGCTCCCACACAAAACCATTCTCGTTTTCATCTATTATTGACAACAGCTTAGCTCCCACTGAGAAAGAAAAAAAACAAGATTAACAAAGTTTTATTGTGTAATATGTTCCTGTGCTGTTCTTGTTGGACGTTACCTTTGCCACACGTGCGTATGGCCTCGTGTTTAAACTGTAAGCTCGTGCAGGATGAACGAGTAGCAGTGGTTTCTGAAAGGAACCCAGGACCAATTACCTACAGGATGTGGGCAAATACCTGGATACATCCACCTGTGGTCTATCCTTCTCTCTGACACAGAAACAGAACAAGCAAAATGCTATTAGAAAACACTTGCAAATGTAGTGCAAAAATAACACCACAGACACAGATCCAAACACACATTGGCTATGTCTGGAATGGAACACCAGCATACTGGAAAGCATACACCTGTATCGAATTTGTAAAAAATAGTTTTTGGTCATTTAAACTAATGTGGAAATGGAAAACTGTTTAAATATTAGATGAAAAACTCAAATTTAACAACTAACTGAAATCAGGGGTTTAAAGTAACGAATTACAAATACTCACGTTACTGTAATTAAGTCGTTTTTTTTTTCCAGAAATTGTACTTTTTTGAGTAAGTTTAAAATTGTGTAATTTTACTTTGTATCGGTACTTTTTCAGATTAGATAGATTCAGAATCAGTGCATCAGGTCGTTATCTTGAACTGCCTTTCTTAATAAGAAATTAGCACAGCTCGTTAATAAACAACGTTTTTTGATTGATCCATGACCATTATACGATCCGTCTTCATTTGGCAAGTGCACTTGAACATGTTGAACTTTTGTGTTTTTGTTTGTGGAAGCTGCTGATAAAACAGCTTCGCCTCAAAGACAAAGAGACAAATTATGTTTGTTTCTTTCTTTTGTAAAAGTTTCCTGGATATAACTTCCCTATTTAATGCACAATTTTCCTTACAAATTATATTATCAGCATTACAATGTGAGTAAATGTAGCCGTGTAAAATATAAGGGATGATGCCACCCTTCTAGAACAATGTGCATTTACGTTTTAAATTGTAACATATTTAATAGCATGGAATTAAAGTGTGTAATTAGTGTTAGCTCACTATCTTAGCCTTTTTCAGTGCATTGGTTGAGGTAATCTGATAATATTAGTGATTCTCATTTATCAAAACACTAACATTGGTACCGTTTCAGACAGAAATTGGGTATTTTTTAATCTCTCTATTTAACCCATTTCTTGGTGTGTGATGCTGAACTATCATATGAGTTTCTAAAGGTTTTTGAATTCTTTGCACAGTTATGAATATTGATATTTTATGTGCAACAATAGCATGCTCAGGCCCATTGGCTTTTCGCCTAATTTTAAATGCTTTTTCCCCCCAAATAATATGATTTAAATGGTGATGAGTACTGATTTGATGCATTTTAAAAAGATGGATGATAGATATTCTTCAATCTTTCTTACAAAGAACAAAATATAATGTGAATTACAGTATTTGCATTTTTTTATTTATAAATTGTAGTGCACAGTGTTTATTATAAGGGTTAGAATCCGCACCTCAGTACTCACTACTCACTACTCATGAGTACTTTTAAATAAGCTACTTTTTTACTCTTACTCAAGTAGTTTTTTGGACAAGTACTTTTTACTCTACTCACACTACATTTTTTGGAATGTAATGGTACTTTTACTTGAGTATGTTTTTTCAGTACTCTTTCTACCACTGTATGTAAGTTTTAGTGCTAAAATTGCTCAAACTAAAACTGAAATAAAAAAGCTGTATAGACATATAACAAAACTAATGAAAATGATGAAAGCAAATGACTTAAACTAAAATTGTCTGAAAATAATACTATAATCAGGGTTGCACATAACGATAAAAATAAACGATGCGCAGCAGAAAACGTGGAGGGCTGAAGGACATTTGCGTTGAATACCAACATTTTTGGGAACAGGTGAGTTACTGGAGTAGGATTATTCTCCATCTCTGTTAAGAAAGTAAACATGATTACAAGTGTGTTCATTAGTGATAGGGATACCAAGGCTATCTGAAGCATTTAAAGCTTACATAAAATTTTGCCGAAAATTGGTCCAAACAATTTAAACGGAATAAAATGGAATCCAGAATAATTAAACCAGAATTAAGAAAAAGAAAATGGAATATCATCTACCATGTTTGAGAGAAAAGAAGATAGTGAGGAGAGCAGTCAGGTGGAAAGATGATGACGATGGCTTGTAGGATGAGTGTGCCGAGTAAAGTGTGAGTATCAAGCAGCATCTCCAGGTGCTCCCTTGAGAGCCAGACCTATTTTTATATACCATTTATCCATTTTAGATAACAAATTTATACACTGAATATTGCTTGATATAGTAAAAAATAAAGTACAGAAAATCTATATCCCAATCAAAGAGTGAGCTAACTTTGGATGCATACTGCACATTTTGGTCAGTGTAGTAGGCTACTTCAGTCTGGGAATCCCTGTCTATTCACAATAATATTTTGACGCAAAACCTTCCTCACCAGAGGCAGCACCTGTCGAGGGAATCTTTTTTGTGCTTGTTTTGAGGGCGATGGAGTTATATCATGACTACAGGAATTAAAAGCGTCATTGGAAAACTTTGTTAAATGTAGATATGACATGACGAAAATGACGTTCAGTGCGGCAAATGTCAAGTATGAACGGTCAGAATGATTGCTATGGTAGGGCCCTATAAAATCCGTTTTATTTTTTCCCAAATTCTATTTTATTTTTTCCCAAATTCTGTTTTTCCGTTTTAATTTTTGCAAATTACGTTTTTTCCGTTTTAATTTTTGGGAATTCATTTTTTACCCTTTACTGTTATTTTAGTTGTAAAAAGAGAGTGCTTTTTATTCCGTGATCGCAGAAATTATAGGGCCCTACTATGGGCGTTCTAGTAGTTTGGAATTCTGGTAGTTATAGTGTTAAAAAATGTAGATTCTGTCCAAAGAATATTACAAAAAAAGTATAGCATGCCATTCTGAAATATAGTGCAAAATTTTCTTACCCATATTAATTTCACAGATGGCTGCATTTAATTTTGTATTACAAGCAGCCACAGTCCATTGGCCCTCAGTGGTCATGTGACCACATCCATACATATGATTGGGCTCTCCATCCCGCCAGTCGCTAAAAGAGATCTCCTCTTCGCCCAACCATGTGTAGCTTCGCCCCTGGAAATACAAGAGGCTTTTGCTGAAGCTCTGACATGTCAGGAGATGAGACGTACAACATGCACAACATGTCACTCACCCCATCGTTGTGTAGTGCAATCCAGGCGGGTTTGCAGAGAGTGCTGAGGAGAAGGGTGAGGTAGGCATGTTGCCGTGGGTCCCGTACTGCAGCCAGTGTTCCATTAATGGATTCACACACCTGTAGAGCTGCATGCCAGTCCAGACTCTTCTGCAGGATCCGGTACTGCACGCCATTGAATTCTAATGAGCCATCTAATGATGGGGAAGAGGGTCCAGGCTAGGGGGCAGGGCAGGGTCTGGAAACACATCCACACAGGAAATATAACACAGCATATGCAATGCATATTTGTGTGTGTCTGTGAATTTGAGATGTTCCTGTACCTTTATCCTTCATGCAGATGAAACCATGTTTCTCTGCGTCACACTTGCGAGACGCCCACATGCCCATCATCCGTTGAGGACTACCATGGAGAAGCACTACACAGTTACCCTAATGGGACACACATATTCATATTGATGGGTACATTTATAAGTTTACAAATAATGACACTATAGACAGACAGACAGACATACACTGTACAGACATATGTGTATATGTATATATATATATATATATATATATATAGAGAGACAGACAGACAGACAGACAGACAGATAGATAGACAGGTATATATATATATATATATATATATATATATATATATATACAGACAGAGATAGAGACAGACAGACATATATACACAGACAGACAGACAGACAGACAGACATCCACAGGGCCTGAAATTAACACCCGACCACCTGCCAAATGCGGGTGAATTTTGCTATTGGCGGGTAACACCGTCAATCCACCTGCCACATTGGCAGGTAGCCAATGAGAATTGAGTGATTCATTAGGATTTTTACATTTCAACGAAGTCCGCAATTGCATTCGCCTTTAGCTAAAATGTGGCGGCACATTACTGGGGTAAAGAGGCCAGCTGAAACAAACAACCAAAAAAAAGATGAGGATGAGAAAAAGAAAAGTAAAAGAAGACATTTTAATACAAAGTGGACAATTGGCGGCAATGGCAAGGTTCGTGAGCTGGCTGATTTATGACAGCGACTGTTGTTTCGTAACGTTCATGCGATCGTTTGGATGTGCGAGTATTAAACTGTTGGTGAGATTGGATGAGATAATGTAACGCTAATGTAGGCTGTAACAGTACAGTAACAGTTGCACAGTGCATGTGCAACTGTGCATGTTGGGAGTTGGGTTGGGAACCGGTCAGAAAATGTCCGGCACCCAGTAACTCTACCAGTAATAACAATATTAATTTAGTTCATAGTTAACGGTTCCTGAACGCTGTAACTAAAAGCTGTTAAAACCTGTCTATGTGACTAAATCAGCCATCAACACAGCCGCGTGTGATTTGTTTACATACAAGCTGCGGTATGTCTTTCTGTTTAGTAACGTTATATACTTTATAGCCTATACTATATGTTGTGTTTGTGTGTGTGTTTGTCAAAATCAATGAATTTGATTGATAAGCTTTTTAAAAAGTATGTTCTTAGAGTTATTATTACTTGACAGCACTTAAATATGTATTCTTACAAGTTATAGAGCAATACTGCGAAATTCACGCTTTTTTTTTTTCACCTTTATGAGGCGAAAAAAAGAAAGAGAAATGGCTGGTAAAAAGTCTCTGTGGCAGGTGAATTTTTAAATCTACCTGCCACAGTGGCCGGTGGCCGAAAAAGTTAACTTCAGGCCCTGGACAGACAGACAGACAGACAGACAGACAGGTGTATATATATACAGACAGACATAGAGACAGACATATATAGACAGACAGAGACAGACAGACAGACAGACAGACAGACAGACAGACAGACAGACAGATAGAGACAAACAGATCTACAGACAGGATTGATTGAGTCATTCATAAAAAATAAAAAATAAAAATCCAGTACCGGGCTTTTCATTTGTCTGTTGTCCACTGGTTCTCCAGGGGCCCAGTTAGTGTAGCTAAGCAACCCAGGTTCAAACCACCTGAACTGAGCCTGAGATTCTGAAGTGAGCCCCACCCACACATGGAAACTACTGTTGGGTAACACAGTCAAAAGGAACGCTGATGAGAGAGAAAGAAATAGATACAATTTGAGGTTAGCCTGTTTCCATTCACACAAGTTATTGCAACAGAAAACAAATTGAAAACAGGGCCCTAAGCACCACACACATTGGGGCATGTTAGTCCCAAGATTCATAATAGTTATCTATATGATTCTTACACTTTCATTTTTTTTTTTTTTTTTTTTTTGCATAACCTAGCTTCACTTCTGTAGTGTGTGTGAGTTTGATTTACCCTGAACTCTGTGGTTTGGCACTGTCACTAGTGTGGCTCTTTGTGTCAAACACATCTTGGAGGCAGCCTCCCAAGTGCTACGACTCGACAGCTCCTCTCCAAACACCTTATAACACTGTTGGAAAATGAGGGAAAGAAACAGAATCCAGAGATTACTGACATGTAAAAATGAAAATGTGAATTTCTGAATTTCCAGATCTGTATTTCCTTCTATTTTGAAAACACATCAAGAGAGTCAACACACTCTACCAAAGAAGAAGTCATCAAATGTGAGATCAAAACAATATTTTACTGGAAAAAATCACACATTTTTCGGTCACATATGACCTTTGTCAATGTCAAGCTTGCAATGCTTAGCACAAGAGCATCTTAAAGGGATACTCCACTTTTTTTGGAAATAGGCTCATTTTATAACTCCCCAGAGTTAAACAGTTGGGTTTTACCGTTTTCGAATGCATTCAGCCAATTTTCTGATATTTAGAAGAATATCAGTAACCAGACAGTTTCTGGTCTCATTGACTACCATAGTATATATTTTTTCCTACTATGGAAGTCAATGAGACCAGAAACCGTCTGGTTACTGATATTCTTCTGAATATCAGAACATCGGCTGAATGTATTCGAAAACAGTAAGACCCAACTGTTTAACTCTGGGGAGTTGTAAAATTAGCCTATTTCCAAAAAAAGTGGAGTATCCCTTTAATTTAAGAAGTCACACGGTTACATAGATCTCATGATCAACCAATATTAGAAGCATCATGATATAAATAGATGATTTACATCAAATTAGAGACCAATAACTACTTATATGATTAACAAGAAGAGTTCCTGACTAGTCTTACATTCTAAAGAAAAACTACATAATCAAAATGTAATATCTTGGTTCATCAGTGAAACAAAATTTTCTTATTGTACTGATTTTTATCACTTTATCCCTATTTTTTCCCTACCTTTAAAAAAAATTACTTTTCATGATCTAATAAATTCCTGAACAGTTGCAATTAAGTCACATTATCTTTTTATCATTAAACTCTCACAAAAAGTATAAAGTTTATATAAAAATAAAAAATAGATGAACCTAAAACCAAAAGGCAGAAATAAAAACAAAATTTGACTACAGCGTAGCTTTGCAAGTGTAAAAGCAGGCAGGTTATGGGAGTGAATTTCTGACCTTGTGTAGAAAGGACTCCAGCCCTGGGGCAGCCGCGGGTTTGAGCGGAGGAGCGGGTGTGGGAGGCATGGTACCCGTCACATTTACCCTCTTACACACGTACGGAAGATTCACATGACACCTCTGGTCTGACCAGTCGCCTGAGAAAACATTAAAGCAATTCACTTAACTCACTGCTGTTGAATCACATATTATTCCCCAAAATAACCTTCACTTTCAAAAGTGTTGAACCTTAGGCTTATGGACCACTAAGTTTATTAAATTATAAATGTTTTAAAATCTCCAGTCAAACTCCAGTGCATATCAAATCAAAGTAAAGATGACATGTTTTCTGGTCAAACCTTTTGAGGCGGAGATTTGGACACATTTGGAGTCTTTGCTGATTGGTCGAGGCTGTCCTAGTCCCCAGGACACATAGTTAAGCACCGAATGATCAGACCACCTTAATCTCCCATCGTTCTTAAATGTGTGTAACCCAACCCACCACAGATCATTTTCTTTGCGAGACATCTAGACACAGTGAAATATACAAAAAACGGTTAGTATTTCAAATACATTTCATATACAGTTAAGATTAAAAGAGAGCTCCTCCCATCAATTTTAACATTGAGCTCATTTTTTTGTACATGTGGAGTGCTGTCGTGTACAGACAAAAACGGAAAATCTACAAAGATCGATGTTGCCTACACCGTGTTATCCTCTTTTTAAAGTTCGCACCCTGTTGACTTCAATGGGGCATGTTCTAAACCTGTTTTTAGCCTCTTAACATCCTTGATTTGTCATTACAAGTGCACAGCCATGTGAGTGGTGTTATTCAGCCAGCTCACATACCTGTATTTACTTCCTGTTTTCGGTCAAAGTCCACAGTAGTCGAATTGTCGAGCTCAGTGCACGATCATTATTAACTCCGTGTGTTCAACATCTGATTCGGGTGAACTATTCATTGTAGCTGATATTCTCAAAACACCACACAGCATCATCATCGGCTGTCTAACAGTCACAGTCTCCACTGTTGATTAGTTACCAATGATCACAGACAATTCGACAATCGAACTACTCTGGACTTTAACCGAAAACAGGAAGTAAATACAGGTATGTGAGCTGGCTGAATTAACATCATTTTTATTAATATCTTTCACATCTACTGCAGTCAGATTGACCGTGGTCACTCTTAATAACACCACTCACATGGCTGTGCACTCGTAATGACAAATCAAGGATGTTAAGAGGCTAAAAGCAGGTTTAGAACATGCCCCATTGAAGTCAACAGGGTGCGAATTTTAAAAAGAGGACAACGCGGTGTAGGCAACACCGATTTTTGCCGCTTTGTCTGTACTGACGGCACTCCAAATGTACTAAAAACTGAGCTCTAAGTTAAAATTGTATAAATATGTTTTGTGTGTGTGTGTGTGTTTGTGTGAATAAACTCTCTATTCAAAATACCCACCCCAAAATTAAATATTTAAAATTTACTCTCATGTCATTCCAGCTCCATATGACATCCACAATACAAATCACTGTTACCAGTCAATGCCCTGACATTCTGTCTGAGATTTCATTTTGTGTATCATATAAGAAAGAAAGTAATGTAAAGTTGTAATGACATGAAGGAAATGCAGACAGTATTTTCATTTTTTTGTGAATTATTCCTTTAAGTCTAGATCACAATAGCTGTCATAAGGATACATCTTAGAGGTGAGTGTGTGTTTGTGTTATGTGTGCGTACCTTGCGTAAAGTGCTAACCAAAAACTGATTCTCCTTAGGAGAGTGCATGGAGACAAGAGACGTGCGTCAAACCAGGAGCAGATCCTCTGAGCCTGGTCCCACGACTGGAAGCGATGTTCAAACATTTTATACTGGGCCTCCTCAAAGTCAACCCACTCTAAACCAGTGTCTACACAAAAACACACATAGTAATCTCACATTACTTAAATTCAAACTCACAAACAAGTTTGTTTCAGATTATAGTACTGTGTTATATTTCTAAAGGCTAAAAAAGAAGATAACGTGCAGTGTGACAAACCTTCATGGCTCTCGGGTTCCTCAACTACCTTCCCTTTGGGTATTTTGCAGATCCAGTCTCAGCTCAGACTCACAGTGTGATACCAGCCAGTTGGTGTCAGCCATGTTAGCTGCTCCGCACTCAGCAGAACCATAATTCCCTCTGCCAAAGTTCTGATAGGCCACCTGAAAGAGAAAAAGATTATAGACTGTATATTGTAGAATTCCAAGCAAAAAGCTAGTGTGGGAATGCTAGTCCTGTAAGCAAAAAGCTAGTGTGGCGGTGCTAGTCCTGTAAGCAAAAAGCTAGTGTGGGGGTGCTAGTCCTGTAAGCAAAAAGCTAGTGTGGGAATGCTAGTCCTGTAAGCAAAAAGCTAGTGTGGGAGTGCTAGTCCTGTAAGCAAAAAGCTAGTGTGGGAATGCTAGTCCTGTAAGCAAAAAGCTAGTGTGGGAATGCTAGTCCTGTAAGCAAAAAGCTAGTGTGGCGTGCTAGTCCTGTAAGCAAAAGCTAGTGTGGGAATGCTAGTCCTGTAAGCAAAAAGCGAGTGAAAAAAAAGAAGTTAATTTTCTTTATTTTTGAGCACAAAAAGTATTCTGATAGCTTCAGTAACATTAAGGTTGAACCACTGTAGTTACATATATGGACTGTTTTTAACGAAAGTGGTAATTACATTGCTGTCTACGGAGGGAAGAAAGTTCTCAGATTTCATCAAAAATATCTTCATTTGTCTTCTGAAGATAAACGAAGGTCTTATGGTTTGGAACAACATGAGTAATTAATAACAGAATTTTTGTAAGCAAAAAGCTAGTGTGGGAATGCTAGTCCTGTAAGCTAAAAGCTAGTGTGGGGATGCTAGTCCTGTAAGCAAAAAGCTAGTCTTGAGGCCATTAGTAAAGTAATGGTAACAAATCACAATACCATGGTATATTGATATTTGCCAAGGTACTTCAAAGAATACAATGGTAGTACATTTTTGTTAATTTGATATTTTAGTTCACCCAAAAATTAATTTAATTTTCTTTATTTTTGAGCACAAAAAGTATTCTCATAGCTTCATAACATTAAGGTTGAACCACTGTAGTTACATGGACTGTTTTTAACGATATGTTACTTTTTTAACGAAAGTGGTAATTACATTGCTGTCTACGGAAGGAAGAAAGTTCTCAGATTTCATCAAAAATATCTTAATTTGTGTTCTGAAGATAAACGAAGGTCTTATGGTTTGGAACAACATGAGTAATTAATAACAGAATTTTTATTTCTGGGTGAACTAACACTAAGAATCTATTTTTGCTCTTTGGCAGTGGCTCTCAAACAGGGGGTCGGGGTCCACTAGAGGGCCTCAGCAAATATCCAAAATTATTTAAAATTAGACAAAACAAGCACTAAATTCAACATTCTTAATTCATACTGGATATCATTTACTATCCAGGCTTAGTATTAAAATAATCATTCATATTATTAAAATATTTATATGTAGGACAATGAAATACAATGAAAAATTCACAGTATTTTCAGAAACTCACAGCTGATCCGTCACTCCATGTCCAACTGTCACTATTCCGGCGTGAAATCCCGATCCATATCCAGTGCTGCTCATGATCCTCCGCCTCCCTGTCCACACAGCCAATCAGAAAGCAGAACTGTTAGACAATACTATAGCTTTAACAGGCAGTTTTCACATGATGCATTCTACTCATAAAAGGTAAGTTCATCTAAATGAGGTGCTGTGCAGACCAATCGCAATGAAATCTGATTATAAATTTAGTTAAAGATGAGACGAGACCAGCCGCCCCAAATCAGCTGCACAAGCTCTGATGATGACACAGCTGTTTCACGACTGGCCTGATTCACATTCAGCTCAGCTGATGCTCACAAATTTGTTTTTAAACAGTAAAAACTCTTCTAATGTAATCTTAATGTTATATCGTGTCATATTTATTAACATAAATACATTTTAAATATATCAATTTATATTATTAATGTCTATAAAAATATAGCCACTTTATTGGTATTCAAATACTATAGGCTTATGTTGAACTTTATTCTTGGACATTTTGCAGTACATAAAGTAGTGAAAGATAATAACTACTCTTACACTTTAAAAACATAAAGACATTCTATTTCTGGAGTATTTGAGTGTAAAAGCTGGTGAATAAAGAAAACTTTACAAAACCATGAATTCTCACACCCTCATATGTTACAAACACAAACCTGTACCCTTCATCTCACACACACCTACCCGAAAGCCTCATGGAGGATCTGGAAAACAAAGGCCTCTTCCTCCGGTGTGCTGAAGCTGGCGAGCTGAGCTCCATGTTTCTGGCAGAATTTGTGAGCTTGAATCCAAGTCAATCTCTTCTCCAGTGCACTTGCATGAAAGACCTACAAAAGCACAGCGATCATTGACACCAGGGCTGGACAAAATTCAGTTTTTAAGAATATGCTCAGTTTTTGAATTGAACAGCAACACTAGCAGGAGGTTGATCTGGAATTTGAATTGGAATGACAGGAAGAAGAATTTACTGGATACTTCAACTCAAAATATTTGTGATTATTAAATTTGTGATAGATTTGTGGTCATTAATTGTGACAGTTAATTTCATGATAGGTTTACTTATTTCTAGGGCTGTCAAACGATTAATCGCATTCAAAATAAAAGTTTGTGTTTACATAATATATGTGGGTGCACTGTGTATAATTATTTTGTATATATATAAATGCAACACACATGCTTGTATATATTTAATACAAATGTTCATGTATATACTATATATAGATTTATATAATTTATTTATATATTATATTTTATATATAAATATTTTTTCTTAAATATACATGTATGTTGTATTTATATATATACAAAATAATTATACATATATATATTATGTAAACACAAACTTTTATTTTGGATGCAATTAATCGCGATAATCTACAGCTCTACTTTTTAAACAATTATATTAATGCAGTCATAAAAAAGAGATTTTAATTTCAGCACCATGAAATATCCATGATTTGTTTGACTGCATTGTAAAGTCTCTAATTAGGTTAAATTATTGAGCAATCTGGGAAAATAAATGTTTAAATTATTAACATAATATATCTGGAAAGATTCATAAAAAAAACAAAAAAAACTGACACTAACATAAATTAATTTATTTATTACTTTTCACAATACACTTTGTTTTAAAGCAGCTTTACAGAAAATCATGATGTTAATTTTAATAATATCTAAATTTCTTCATGCCTCGTAGTTGCATTTAGCAGACTAGTGCTGGGCCATAACATTAGTTTACATTTTGCATCGACACAAGCAATCAAGCAGTTGAGATTTACTAGTATATATATATATTGCCCTATGCGAAGATTAAGCTTTTTTATGAAGAGCTGGGTGATAATAGAAATGAATTTTGCAATTTAAAAACATCAGTTTGATTTGCTATATAATATATATAGCTTTAAGTGAGTGAACTGTATGAAACTAGATATAGATTTTTATATAGAATCTGCATCCAAATACAAATTCAGTTCAAATTGGAATTTACAAAGAGTTTTCAGTTTCAAAGTCGTGCAAAGCTGTGACAGACATACCTTGTAGCAGTGGTGGAGCGTATTGGTGCTTTTCCATTCTGATGGGCATGACCCTGTCAGGAAGGCGTAGGCTGAGGAGCAGGAGGGCTTGGGATGAGAGAAGTGTCCTGATTCTGTTTACAAATGTATTTGGAGCGGACGCTGGCACAGTCCTTCACCTCCCACAGACCCATTGCCTGACCTGCCACCATCACCACACAGCCTCCCTTCATCCGTACTGCACATCAAGCAGGTTCATGATTAGCATTTTTATGGTTTAGTACCAAATGATAAAAGGAATGCTATACAGACACAAGCCATTCAGGTGCACACATGCTGATCTCATGAATACAGTCGTGCGTGTTTCTGTACCTGGTTCGTCCCTGTTCCAGTTGGTGTATGTGAGCTCGTCTCCCGTTATCCAGTGGAAGGGGCCGGTGCTATTCTCATTATACAGGCCGAGCCAGAACTGATCAACAGACCGTCCAAACACCAGGCTGCTCACAAAGGCCTGCTCAAATCTGGAAAAATGCACACAAGCACCTCATAAATTACTCTATAATTTAGTGATTTCAGGAAAAAGCACACAAGCTGAATACAAATCCAGTCCATGTTGCTAGGCTTGTGTCCAGTACCTGTTATTAATAATGGCGAGCGTAGCATTGTTGCTAGCGCACATTCCTTTTGCATCACTAAAGGTTAGAGATTCTTCTCCAACTTTGAAACAGGAAGGACTGTGCCATCTCCAACCCTGAGGAGATTCACCAGAGGAAAAGACTTGCTGGGTTATAATGCATTATATTATTCTTGCTTGAAAAATATTGCACTGATAGATGCTCCCAAACAGTTCAGCATTTTATTTTATTTTTACCTAGACATTTTATTTATGTTTTATGTATCAATACACCAAGAAAACCATTTCTGTAAGGTCTATTAAGTCAAGAACACACAATAAATGATAAGGAAATCGTATTGAGTAAAATGCAATTCAAGTTGATAATTAAAATGTGGCAGTAAGGCTCTGTTCAGGGAGTCCTCTGAACTTTAATGAGCTGAATCTGCTTAAATAGGGCGCCCTGATTTGAGCGTAGTCATTAGTAGCGAGCGATCGCTGATGAGACCGATGTAGTCGCAGCATCTTGACTGAACTGACGCTCAATTTGTGGGGGCATAATCTGGAAATTTGTTTAAAATTATTTCAATGTTTGCATTTCATTTTTCTCATTAAATGCTTCCCCATCCGGAACAAACTAGCATAAACCAGGCTGGATTAGCAAGGAATTAGAACATGCTGGTTTAAGTTCTGTTCGTAGGTAAATTTGACCTATGGCAAAATTAATAGAGTCCCCCATCCCCTTCCCAAAAAAAGCAAACACACGTTTGTTTCAATATATTAATGAGGACACTGCATGTAGACGTCAACTGTTTTTATATCAGGTTAATGATATTTTCTTTTGCCTAACCCGACCCTACCCCTAAACCTACCCAATTATAGAAACATGTTTTGGCTGATTTATAAGCCTTCTTAACTAGTGAGGACTAGTAAAATGTCAATATATTTCACTAAGTGAGGACATTTGGGCTTCACAAGTACAGTATAGTCAAACTTGTACACACAAAGACACACATACACACACTGACACCCACATTTTAAGGAATTTGACAAATGACACGTCAGCACTTGGCAAGAGATGGGAACTTGACCTGTCTGCCGGCTGTCTGTTTAAGACATAACTGAGAGACAGATGTGTTCTCTCATTGTCTGATAATGACAACCTCACAATGACTTTAATAAACATTACATTCTCTAACTAGATTTTCATCTACAGAAAGTGCTTGCTAAGCAGCAAAAGAATAGTTTTAATGCCTTATAAATTAATTGCAATTTGTAAAGCTCAAGCCAGTAAGAATGTGGAAGAGAGATTAACAGTAATATGCAATGTAGATACATTATGATTTCAAAAGTTTGGGGTCAGCAGGATTTTTTTTAAAATATTTGAAAGAAGTCTAGAAGTTCTAATGCTAATGCTTCAATCTTCAGTGTCACATGATCCTTCAGAAGTCTAATACGCTTGATTTGTTGCTTAAGAAAAATGTGTTATCATTATCAATGTTAAAAATAGTTGTGCTATATAATATTTTTGTAGAAATCCTGAAAATTATTTTCCAAATTCTTTTGATGAATAGACAGTTTGAAAGAACAGCATTTATTTGAGATAAATATTTCTTAAAATTATACTGTAAATGTCTTTACTGTCACTATTGAGGAATTGAATGCATACCTCCAGAATAAAAGTAAAATTTTTGAATGGTAGTGTAAATAAATAAATCAATTATAATAAACTAATCAATATTCAGTAGGCAAATTTTGTGCTAATGGAATTGCTGACGGTTAGATTCTAATGAATGATCATTCTATCAATGTAAGTAAAAAATTGCTGAAATGATCTACAAAATGAAGTTTTAATGGGACTGTAGTCCCAAAAGTTAATTGTGGAGTATAAAAATAAAAGGAAAACACTAATTATACGAAATTGACGAGACGCACATCACTTTTACTAATGCTCTAATGTGATTAAAACAACCCCCAACCTTAAATATTTAACCGGAACAAACAACCATCCATTTGTGCTACGGATATGAATGATATCTCAAATTGTGCGGCTTACTGAATAAATGTGTTCTTTTATTTCTGAGATCCCACAGGCCTACATTAGAGGGTACATTAGAGTCATATCTCTAGAGCAGACCATCACAGTGCAACCACCCAGACCTGCAAAGCAAGCATCAAACTAAAAACCATTCTAAACACTTTTACAACCAAAGAGCAATGCCCTGGTTTTGCATGTGCAAGAGAAGAAGTAACTTAGCCAAACAGTCTAGTAACCTCTGAACTCTGACCAAGCAGACGGCATCCAGGGTCACAGTTCTTATTTAACAGGGTCACAGCAAGATAACTGCAGTAATGCACACATTCAAAACAAAGGGGTTTCATGTAGAGAGACCTGAAAGAAATGGGTGGAGGGGTGACAGAGGCAATGAGAATAAAATTTCGCCGATGTATGCATATTTTGTGTCGGTGAGTGCAACTTGGTCCATGACCTCAAACTTTTTTAAAAACAGTTATGAGTTATGAAGACTAGCGTGTGTGAGTCAGACTTCTCTGTTTATTGTATGCTTGTGGCAGGTCTGGGTCTACTGACCACATCTGGAGTTTTAACAGCATGACACAGCAGCGACTGTGAATAGAGGCTTTATGCAGAGAGAAAGAGGGCGACAGAAAGTATGTAAGTGGAGGGGATCCAGCTAAACAGAAGAAACAAACAGAAGTCTGCAGGAGCTGCAGAGAACAAAACAAGAATGGATAATTACAGGGTTAAAACAAATGAAAAGGGAAGAATGACAAAGACGAATGGAGAGACGGAAGGACTAAGGCAACAGAGTGATTTACCCGTTTGCAGCCGTGGTCCTCTATCCGGTCGTCAGCCTTCTGAGCCGGTTTCTTACAGATCGAGGGCAGCGAGTAATTACATGGGCTATCGTTCCAGCGGCCCTCCTACAAACACACACATACTGTATAATGAGGGGTTATCGCTATGAAGCTGCTGTAAATTTAGCCTTTTAGGATCCCAGTCTTAATCATGAGTTTAAAGAAAAACAGATTCATATCCATTAGCATCAGTCAGAAACTTCTAAAAAGGAAAAGGTTTGAGAAAACATTGCTTTGACACACTGTACCTTTAACTGAATCCCAAAACACACCTGCCAGGAACCCGTCTGTCTATTTCATGCAAAAATTATATATATATATATATATATATATATATATATATATATATATATATATATATATATATATATATATATATATATATATATATATATATATATATATATAAAAATTTTATAACATTTTTAACCCTAAAATCGATTATTCTGGACAAATGTGGGCAAAATAGTTTTGATTTATTTTTAAAAAAATACTTCCCTTGATCTGAGCGGTACAAGACTTGGCTACTTTTCCTAAGTTTACCTCCTGAACACACACAATAATTTTTTTACTCAATTCTACAATGTTAAGTGGGTGAAAAAAAACTCCTTAATCTTGTATTTGGGTCAAAAATGGGCACCCATAAAAAATGAATGGGAAAAACTGTAATTTAGAGCATTCTAAAATAAGCCAAAATAAGACACCAGGTGACAGCAAAAGTCATTTCATCTTTAGGTTTTAGCTCTAAGAACTTATTGGAATGATATTTTAATGTAGTTTAAAAAATTAAATAAAAATAAAACATACAAATAAGGATCATTTATATAGAAAATATGGTACTTTTTGAAGTAAATAAATTCAAAAATACCCCCAAAATAAAAAAACACCATAAATGGATAGACAAAACTTTATCGAAGACAGTGATATAACATTTATAATAAATAAAAATTAGGATCACACCTGAGTCCTCTGTGCCCACATTTGTTCCACAATTGCAGGACTAAGGGCTATAAAGTGAATACGGTTTGAGGGCTACATTGCAATTAAGCTCTTTCTACATGACCAAATGTTCAAAAGTTGTTGTACATGTAATCAAAAGTTTGGATTTTGTTATGCTTTTGAAAGAATTCTCTAGACTGAAATCATTCTGATATACTGCCCAGATAACATTTGTTATTATTATCAATGTGTAAAACAGTTGTATAATTTTTTTAAGGATTCTTTGATGAATAGAAAGTTCAAAAGTCTTTACTGTCACTGTTGATCAAATTCATATATCCTTGCTTAATAAAAGTATTAATTTATTTAAATAAAAAATCTTACCCCAAACTTTTGAATGCTAGTGTATAATGTTACAAAAGCTTTCTATTTCAGATAAATGCTGTTGAAAAAACGGTTTTCAACATTGATAATAATAAGAAATGTTTCTTGAGCAGGATCATTTCTGAAGTTATGATGATGAAAATTCAGCTTTGCCGTCACAGGAATAAATTACATTTTTAAATACATTCAAAAAGAAAACAGTGGATCAAATAAATACAGCATTGGTGAGCTGAAGAGACTCCTTTTACGTTAAAAAATCTTACTGATCTAAAAGTTTTGAACAATACACTGTGTAAATACACACAACATCTAGTAATATATACTCACAGGACCCCATATGGTGACACAATCCTCGTTAACGCTTCGGAAATTGTTGGGTTCAAACGGATGCCAGTAAGTGAAGATGACTGGAGTGCGATCCGTCCATTCAAAGTTCATCTGCATAGCTGTATCATGTAGACCAATCCACAACTCCTCTATGTCTAAGAGACAGGCAGAGAGAGAGTCTGAAACATCGTGGAGATTGTGCCAAATTCTATAATATATTAAGTTTATTTTTTGCTTTTTTTATTATAATTATTATTATATTTTATTTTCAATGTATTATCTTAAAATGAACCAAATTTAGTTAGGTTTATGCTCAATAAAAAGAAAAGGCAATTTGTTGTTTTTACTGAAAAGACTAAAAGACTGATAAAGAAAATGCTCTCTGTATATTTATAAATGTGCATTAGCATGTCTATACCTTTCTTCATATGCTTAGTGATAAATTCGAGTGCTGGGAGGGTGTGAATGCTAACAAGGTTAGCATCCATCTTCTGACACATTTTGTGGGCGGAGCTCCAGTCCAGGTTGTCTGAGTTTAGCCTATAGCAGCCCGCCTGGAAGTTCTGCCAGCCTACATCACACTGGTACCGCCCATCATCTGCCCAGGAGTCTGTTTCACACACAGACACAGGTGAAATCTTTGAGAACAAAACAGACTTTCAGGTAGATCAGCAGAATCCAAACGTAAAAAAAAAAACATTTAAAAAAGCATGCAATTTTGGGTCAAGATACTTAAATTGCATGGCTGGGCAAGACAAGGTTTACCTATGAAATAAATCAAATCATATTTAATCATTTAAAGTATAAGTGTAAGCAGTGGTCACATTGCTCTGTACATTTATATGTGAACCACAAGCCACAAATGTGCATTCACACACGCTGCGCACATACCTGTGGTGAAGGGGTCGAGTGTGGCATTCGGTCGTTTCTTGCAAATGTAAGGCAGAGCTACTGAACAGTCCCGGTTGTGCCAGCGACCCTGAGCATCGGTGCTGATCACTCCACAGTTTTCCTCCTCGTCATAGCTTGGCATTTCTACAACACAAACACACATCAGATAATAACACATCATCCCTAATAGTAATGCAAATGAGCTCCTATATATCCTCTGTTCCAAATAACATAAAAACTACTTAGAACTCTGAAAAGAGCAGAACAATGCAGAAAAAAAGTCTGTGTAACTCTTTTAGTTTATTCTTAGCTAAAACACGTAGTTCTTTCAAAAATATATGTGCTCATTAATGTATATTTACTTCGTTCAAGTAATAAAGTATTCTCGTGAGTGTATAATATGCCATTGACAATACATACGGGTAAGGGGTTCTAATGTCGGTTCGCCATGTTGCCCCTCCATCTTGAAAGTACATTAGCCAAAGAGGGACATACCCGTTAATTCAAGCTTTGCCTTTCGCGTTTACGTTTGAGTTAACACTCATGGACGAGGTTCGAACTGGAAGCCATGTCAATCTTGGACTACATTGGCCACCGTAGGAGTTAAAACGAAATCGGAATTGAGAGGAACAGAAACTAATATTCACTGGATGGTCATTTACCTTTTCACCACTAGATGGGGGTAAAAATCACACAGTGTAGCTTTAAAGTAAAATGTAGTTTCATATGTAAGAAAAATATTTAGTTAGCTGGTTATTATTGGTTTATATGCTGCGTGAAATCAGTATTGTTTGGTCATTTTCAGAGATCTAATAATGACCTGCTACTTAAAGCTGCAGTCCGCTGTATTTGTCGCCATCTCTGTTCGAAATCTGAAATTGCAGTTATTTGTGGAATTATCAACTTTACGTGAGCTGTACCTTGGCACGGCACAGCGCGGATGAATAATAATTTATTTTCACCAAAAAATGACATCTGAAAAAGTAAGTAAAATCCACTTTTGTTCTGTTTCTGACCAACTAGGGGATAAAATGATTGCACTAAATCGCGCTGATTAAATCTAATCGCTTATCATATCATGTAAAACCATGCAAATTTGACTTTGTTCTCAAATTCTCAAATAATTAGGTGCTCAAGAATAATTTCTTATTTTTTTATCATTGATTTAGTTTTGTGGTAGTTTGAAACTACCACAAGAACTAGATGTAGCTGAACTTAAACAGTGTAGCTGCCATTATATGAAAATATTTGACTGCAGAATGCTTCAATTGTCCAGAATCACATATTACACAGAGCCATGTAATAAATGAATAGTTGCTACCATTTTTAACAGCAAGTTACTAATTCATTGTCAGTGTGGGTGTGGTCTCACCTGTTTCCCAGTTTAGGTATTTGAGAGGGGCGGAGTCAGCCCACTGCCAGCCACCATTGAGATCCAAGTCATTCAGTCCCATCCACAGGGTGGCGCTGTACCCAGTTATCAAACCTACGATACACACACACCTTATAAACACATTCCACAGAGTTTAAAACAAAAGTGAGAGAAGCCATTTTGGTCTTGTTTTTCTGCATTTACCAGAATCATTTCATTTTAATCTCTTTCCAAACCAAATAATTTCACTAATGTAATGAATGTAATCGCGTTTATTTGCCTGTCGCTCACCGTTCGATATAGATTTGTTCCTCAACTTTAGTGATGCTGAGCAGGTCTGCTCCCTGCTGTTGGCAGCTGGTTCGTGCCTCACTCCAAGACAGCGTGGCCTGAAAGTTAAACTGGTAACAGTTATCCATCAAAGGGTTTATGTCCCAAAATGTCTCACAGTCGGCACCTTTGGAAAGAGAGAGGGATGCATTTTAGTGAGCAGGAATGTGTACAGTAGTCTCGCATTCCCGCTGCCAGACTAAAACAGTGGAAGAATGTCCTAATTTAACAGGTCAGGTCTGTTAATGACATGAATGTTTAGCTGAATTCACTCACTCTTTACTGGGCAGAAGCCCCAGCGTTGGTCCTTTCCGTAATCATGGGTCGTGGCACACCAGTGAAAACCATCTTCTCTGCCCACACTGGTGCAGCTGTGGAACCACTGGCTATCATACAGGAAGGGAAAGTAGCATGGGCTGCCGTGAGAGTTTCCTTGGATGGTGTAGATTTCTATGGAGAAGAAGAGACAAAGAAACACAGGAACCCTTACTCCAGAGAGCACTCATGATTCCTCAGGGAAGACAGATATAATTATAAAGCTTGAATATACAAAGGTATAATGAATAAATGTAAATGTATAAGAGGAGAGGGATTTATCATGAAGAACATAACAGCTGTACTATATTTTACAGTAAACTGTCATAATAAAAACATGACAAAGCCATTTTAGACATGAATACTGCTTTTGAGGAATGATCGATCCATTTTGAGCAAGTGACACGCTTTTGCAGGTTATCAACTTTTGCAGTTTGTACTAATTGTTTTGAGAACTGCATTAACCATTGTGCAAATAAAAGACTGCCATTGTTATACCCGAACAAACACACACTAAAAACTGGCACTGTTATACCCAATATTAGATGGATAGACGTAGATAGACAGATCGATACAGACAAACAACAGACACACAGACAGACAGACACAGACAGACAGACAGACAGACAGACAGACAGACAGACAGACAGACAGACAGACAGACAGACAGACAGACAGACAGACAGACAGACAGACAGACAGACATACAGATGATAGATAGATAGATAGATAGATGACAGACAGACAGACAGACAGACAGACACTGTTATACCCAATATTAGATGGATAGACGACAGATAGACAGATCAGACAGACAGACAGACAAACAGACAGACAGACAGAGACACACAGACAGACAGAGACACACAGACAGACAGACAGACAGACAGACACACAGACAGACAGACAGAAAGACAAGACAGGCAGACAGGCAGACAGACAGACAGACAGACAGACAGATAGATAGATAGATAGAAACAGATAGACAGATACAAACAGATAGACAGACAGATATATATAGACACTAAGAGATAGAACAGACAGACAGATATAGACACACAGATAGACAGACAGATAGATATAGACACACAGATAGACAGATAGTATATATAACATACAGATATATAGACACACAGATAGACAGTACAGATAGATACATAGACACACAGATAGACAGATAGATATACGACAGACAGATATAGACACAGATAGACAGACAGATAGATATAGACACACAGATAGACAGATAGATATAGACAGACAGATAGATATAGATAGATATTGACACTCAGACAGACAGACAGATATAGACACTCAGATAGACAGACAGATAGATATAGACACACAGATAGACAGATGGATATAGACAGACAGATAGATATAGACAGACAGATAGATATAGACACACAGATAGACAGACAGATAGATATAGACACACAGATAGACAGATATAGACAGACAGATAGATATAGACACTCAGACAGACAGACAGATATAGACACTCAGATAGACACACAGATATAGACACACAGATAGACAGATAGATATAGACAGACAGATAGATATAGACACACAGATAGACAGACAGATATAGACACTCAGATAGACAGACAGATATAGACACACACAGATAGACAGATAGATATAGACATGACAGATAGATATAGACACACAGATAGACAGACAGATATAGACACTCAGATAGATATAGACACTCAGATAGACAGACAGATATAGACAGACAGATAGACAGACAGATATAGACACTCAGATAGACAGATAGATATAGACAGACAGACAGATATAGACAGACAGATAGACATAGACAGATATAGACACTCAGATAGACAGATAGATATAGACAGACATGACAGATATATGACACTCAATATAGATATAGACACACAGATAGACAGATAGTATATAGACAGACAGATAGACAGACAGATATAGACACTCAGATAGACAGATAGATATAGACAGACAGACAGATATAGACACACAGATAGACAGACAGATATAGACACTCAGATAGACAGATATGATATAGACAGACAGATAGATATAGACACACAGATAGACAGACATATAGATATAGACACTCAGATAGACATAGACAGATATAGACACACAGATAGACCGATATAGATATAGACATGACAGATATATGACACATATGATATAGACACTCTAGATATGACAGTATAGATATAGATACAGACAGACAGATATACAGACACTCAGATAGACAGACAGATATAGACACACAGATAGATCCAGATAAATATAGACATAGACAGACAGATATAGACACACAGATAGACAGACAGATATAGACACTCAGATAGACAGATACAATATAGACAGACAGATAGATATAGACACACAGATAGACAGACATATAGATATAGACACACAGATAGACAGACATATATATATAGACACTACAGATAGACAGACATATAGATATAGACACTCAGATAGACAGACAGATATAGACACACAGATAGACAGATAAGATATACACAGACAGACAGATAGATATAGACACACAGATAGACAGACAGATATAGACACTCAGATAGACAGATAGATATAGACACTAGACAGATAGATATAGACACACAGATAGACAGATAGATATAGACACTCAGATAGACAGATAGATATAGACACACAGACAGACAGATATAGACACTCAGATAGACAGACAGATATAGACACTCAGATGAGACAGATAGATATAGACAGACAGACAGATATAGACACTCAGATAGACAGACAGATAGATTTAGACACTCAGATAGACAGATGAGATATAGACAGACAGACAGATATAGACACTCAGATAGACAGACAGATATAGACACTCAGATAGACAGACAAATAAGATATAGACACTCAGATAGACACACAGACAGATCCAGAGAAATATTTGATACTTAATAGTCAGTTCATGACTATGTGAAACTTCTGACTCTCTTCCTGAACTCTTAACCCGCCCCTCTCCTTCCCTCTTTGCATTTTCACACTTTCTTCCTCTGCAGTTGCCCCTCTGTTGGAATGCAGCAGTTACTATAGAAACCCCAAGGCATTCTGTCTGACTGTACAGATAAGCTCTCCATCGAAAAAAAGAGAGAAAACAGAGAAAAGAGAGAAAGAGAGAGAGGCGGGGGAGATGCGAAGGAAGTGAGAGATTAGTTACTAAGACAAAATGAAGATAACTTCAAAGAAAAAACAGGGCACATATATTAGACTGGAGAGAGTGTGTAGTTGTGTTACAGTTCTACCGCTGCTGCACTTCAGAGATGTGGAAAAGTAGGACACTCAACAAAAACAGATACTCACTTGCCTAAACTTTACTCTCAGTGGAACTTTCAGAACTTACACAATTTCATTCTTGTATACGCAAACACACACACACTTAAGCACAAAACAGCTCTCTGTTGGCATATGTCTGCAGCAACTTTCTGTCAAGAACGATCCGCCACAGCAGTGAGACCAAGAAACACTGAGGTGAGAGGAAAGAGAAGGAATCTGTGCTGTGTGTGAAGTGTCTGCTTCTGAAGAACAGTTGCAGTTTACATCGAGTTATCATTCCACTTAATGATTATGGGTTCTAAACAATTCAATTCTTCTAGTTTTTTTTTAAAACCACCAATAAATACATACACTAAACAAAAATAAAAATTAACAATTAAGTCTCCATCTGACATGGGCAGAAGAAAGCAGACGCTCAAGAACCATTAACATAATCAAAAGTCATGAAATTGTACAAATGTAATGGCTCTTTAGCCTATAAAACCACAATACCTATCAGTAATGATATGACCTAAAAATAAATATATGAAACTATACTGGTGGGTAATGAATGAATGTGATTCGAGAGGTAAATGAGTCACTATGAGACTGACTGGGCCTGTATACAAACACATGGCAGACTTTTTAATTGGCTTCTTTTTTGGAAAGTTTCTGATCCAAATTTAGAGTTGCCCTTTTCAGAAAGTCCACAGTCATGGAGAAAATCCTAGTTTAACTATCACTGAGGTCCAAAAGATGTGTGGCCTTAAAATGCCCTTTCCTCTGTCCAGACTACCTTACCTTACCTTACCCGTTGTTTCTTTTTTTAAATCATCCTCTAATTATTCATTAGTTCCATTAATATATATTTACTAAAACACAATGTCCTAACCATGTGTGACAGCGACAAACAATAAAAGTAATGTAAATTGATTTTTTTGGCCAAACCATCTGCGACAACAGGCAGGACATTTTGTTGATTGCTTGGCTTATTTGTCATGTTTGGTTGCCCGGCCCACAATGTAATCTCATTGGTTCCAAAATTACGATCCACATGGCTGTACCGCTTTGGTCGCCTAAGTAAAGGTGTCTAAAGAAACACCATGTGACCCAAGGTCCTTCGCTGAATGATGTGTCCAAGCTGCACCTTTACGGTGTTTCAAAATCTCACACTACTGTCCAAAAGTTTGGGGTGAGTTAGACTTTTATATTTTTGAAAGAAATTAATACTTTAATTCATTAAGGACATTAAATTGATGAAAAGTGACAGTAAAGACATTAATAAAAATTATTTATATTTTCAAATAAATGCTGGTTTTTGTTTTTACTAGGGCTGTCAAATGATTAATCCCCGATTAATCGCATCCAAAATAAAAGTTTGTGTTTACATAACATATGTGGGTGCACTATTTTGTATATATAAATACACACACATGCATGTATATTTAAGAAAACAAAATTATTAATATATTAAATATTTATATTTATATATAATATAAATTATATATAAATCTATATACATGAAAATATTTCTTAAATATATACAAGCATGTGTGTGTATATATGAAGAGTTCAGATGCAAAAGCCTCTAAATGCCATTTGAAATTTTCTTCTAAAATGACCATTTTTATCAAGCTTGTATATTTAAGTTCGGTAATTTCACTTAAATGACAATTAATAGGTAATCTTCATTGCCATTTAAGTGAAATTACTGAACTTTAAAATACAAGCTTGATAAAAATGGTTATTTTAGAAGAAAATTTCAATGGCACTTAGAGGCTTTTGCATCTGAACTTTTCATATATATATATATATATATATTTATATATATATAATAATTATACACAGATTGCAAATTGCACCCACATATATTATGTTAACACAAACTTGTATTTTGGATGCGATTTATCGCTCTGACAGCCCTAGTTTTTTACCTTTTTATGCATCAAAGAATCCAGTTTTTTTATCACAGATTCCACAAAAATATTAAGCAGCAAAAACTGTTTCCAACATTGCTAATAATAGCAAATGTTTCTTGAGCATCAAATCATCATGTTAGAATGATTTTTGAAGGATCATGTGACACTGAAGACTGGAGTAATGATGCTGAAAAATCAAAAGGAATATAATATAACAGGAATATAAATTACAATTTAAAATATATTCAAATAAAAACAAAATTATTCCAAATTCTGAAAATATTTCACAATATTCCTGTTTTTACTGTATTTTTAATCAAATAAATTCAGATTTTTCAAAAACATAAAAAAACCTTTCCAACCCCAACTTTTGAATGATATTAAACATCAAATATGTTCTGATTGGCTGTGCTTTGCTTCATTGTGGACAGGAAAATTACTGGTTAGGATATCATGTAACTGTGAGAAAGAGAGAAAATAAACAACAACATTTAATTTGCTGACCTCGGATACGAACTTGGCGCAAAGGTCTTGATTGTCATCATAGACTCGCCACAGGACCTTTTGGGAGGGGGGTCTTGCAGGCGGGATGGCTGCGTCCGAGACATTGCCGCTGTTGAGGAGTATTTTAGGGGAGGGTAAGTAAGTTTCAAGTATCTCCAAGAACTTGCTGCAGCTCCAGGTCCAGCGCACTCGCGGAGGCTCGTAGTCGCACCGAAACACGCCCAGTCGTGACTTGTTGCCAAAAGTGCTCACGTTGCCCACGGTGATGCCCAAGCAGAGGGAGGAGCCAATGTTGAAGAGCCGCCCCCTGGTTACCCACTTCCAAAGCTGGGCATCACCCTTGCAGGAAGAGGAGAGGTACAGCGAGTGATCTCGTACCCCCAAGCAGCCCAGCGCTCCCTCATGGAAAAACGCAAAAGTGTCCGATTCATCTGTATGTGCTGTTGCAGAAAGAGAGATAAAAGAAGTGTTATTAGCCAGACATATTGTAGAAGAAACATTCTGATAACCCTATAATTGTAAATATTGGAAAGATCATTAATGCTTTGATGCCAACAGAGGCTTTTAATGATTTTACACACCATTAAGCCATTAATATCATGTAAATGTCATGTGACCAAAACTGTTTTTGTCTCACAGCTATTTTCATAGTATATTAATACTGCAGTAGGATAAGCAAATCCCTTTTGATTCTCTTTCACCCACTCTAATGTTCAATAAAAACAAGTGGTTCACAGCCAACACAAGCAAAGCCCAAATCCAGCTCCAACAATCCCACCGAAAGTTTTTATGTGCTTCAACTCGCCTCGATTGTAAAACACTGATTTAATTACAGGTGAAAAGTAATTGTTTGAGGGAAATCTGTAGTTTCAGGATACAGTCTGTGTGCGTGGCTTCTGTGTTTGCTTTGGTTTTGGAACTCGTCATATCTCTGACTGCAAATACATAGTAATTAACAAAAACAAAACGAAAAAGTGCAACAGAAACTTCCCTGAGAGAACGCAGACATTGGCAATATTCCTCTTTTGTGTGAACACACACATTTATCCCAGTTTCATCTTAACTGAGATACTCCAGCACCCATCAGTGGTTTGTGGTATTCTGACATGAGGAGGCAAAACAACCTCTCTGTGTTTAGATCTTTTTTTAGTCCATAAAGATACATTCAAAAGTTTTTGAAAGAAGTTAGTGCTCATTACAGCCTCATTTATTTGCAAAAAAATACAGTAAAATGCTAACACTATAAAATATTTTTACAATTTAAAACAACTGTTTTCTATTTTAATATAATTAAAAATGTCATTTATTCATCATTACTCCAGTCTTCAGTGTCACATGATCATTTGCTGCTCAAGAAGCATTTCTTATTATTATCAATGTTGAAAAAAATTGCTTAATATTTTTGTCAAAATTGTTTTACATTTTTTTCTGATAGGCTAAATAGAAAGTTAAAAAGAACAGTATTTATTTAAAATATAAATCTTTTATAACATTTTAAATGCCTTACTGTCACTTTTGATTAGTTAAACGCTGTTTAAATTTCCTTGCTGAATAAAAAAATATTTATTTAAATAAAAAACGTACTGACCCCAAACTTCGGAACAGTAGTGTATATATTTACATTGGACTAAAATCTATTACATTTATACTAATCTATAAAATGATATATCACATCAAAGTCTCATAAAATGTATGATAAACATGGTGACATTGACATGGCAACAAATATCTATTAAAAATCATGTACTTTTGATTCTGACATGACAGAAAGTGATGATATCTGAGTTCGATGAATTGTAGACCAGTTGCAAACATAATAGGTGGATTACTGTTGACAACCAATTACTGATGTCAAACTTTATTTACTTGTGTCATTGAGTTTAATCTCATATTTCACAATGGTCTGTTTTCATTTTGTACCGTTGGTTATTTTCCTATTGAGGAGTAACTTCCTTTTCTTGCCTCCTTGGAAAAAAGTGCCTACATGAGCACATTATAGAGCTGCTGTACTAGATACTAGAGCCCGACCGATAAAGGATTTTGAAGCCCGATACCGATACAAATATTTTGGGGTTTTAAAATCCGATATGCCGATATATTGGCCGATATTTTTATTTATTTAATTTTTTTCAGAAACGCGCAACAAACATTAACAGATTTCCCTAACATAGTTATTTGTAGTTATTTATGAGTCTTAACTAAAATAATATGATAAAGCATTTTAAAAAGAGATTATTTATTTAGGCAGAAAAAGTTCAATGGGGTTTTCAAGCTCATTAATGTTAACGTTCACGGTCTTCCACTGATGATAGTGGCATTAGCTAGCTTTGTGGTTAGCTAGTAAGCCATAATAGCTAGCCATAATAGCTAGCCATAATAGCTAGCCATAATTTAGCAATAGATAACGTCATGCTGCAAATTGTAAAACATACATTTTCAATATAACAGGCAAAGGAGAGATGATTGAAGCGCGTTTCATCCGTTTTAATTTTATTTTTGAAATATTCATTTATCGGCCATTATAACTGCCGATACCGATATTTTGGAAAATGCCTAATATCGGCCGATAATACTCGGCCGGCCAATATGTCGGTCTGGCTCTACTGGATACTCAAAATGCATTTAGAATAAAGAAATACATTGGTATTTGAGTATACATGTGTTGTTTCAGTGAGAGAAGGAAAAGGAATAGAGATTGCTAGGAGGAGAGTCAAGTAGAAGGCAGACGAGCCAAACCCGGCAGCGTTCCCGAAAGCCGTCTGGTTTCTTTTTATACTTCCATTCTGCTTTCTCTCTCTTTATCTGTCTCTCTCGTGCACCCTCTCATTTCTGCAGGGGGGCATGCGAGGTTAACTGCAAACGTCAGAAAGAAAAAAAAATCAGAGCAAAAGAAAGAGAGCCTGAAGAGATACCCGAGAGCTGTGTTTCCACAGTAGCTCTAAAGCTGGGGAATGGGAAATGGGATTGCTCTAAAAACAAACAGGACTTCTCTAAAAAACAGAGACAAAAAATTAACTGAGACCCTGGGAGACTTTCCAAATATCATCAAGCAATGCTCTCAGATATATATTTCCATATAAACATTCTGTAATTTATATAAAAATAAAGATATCTAGGATAACTTTTAAGATAATCTTTTTAGCAGGCTCTGGCAACAGATCACCAATGGAAAAATCCTAAATCAAGTGTCTAACGAGCATCATATTAATGTCTTCATCATGAATCAGGGCTTTACTGCATTAGATTAATAATTATGGGCGTTTGAATAAAGGCAACAACGAATCGCAATGTTTGTTTTTGATCACAAACTCTGATAAAATATTTCCAACTTTTGAGGATCAGGTCAGGATCTACATTTTCAGGTTTTGTCTCAAACGATATATATAATTTAATGATAAAGTCAAGTTTACTTATCTCCTTAATGCAGAATAAAAATAAAATAAATGATAATAATAGAATAAAATAAATGTAAACATGAATAGTTCTACTATACTAATAATAATAATAATAAACCTACAAATTTTCATATCAATGAGTTCATTCATTTAAATAATAATTAAATAAATAAATATAATTATTTAATAAATAATAATAATAATAAGTTTACTCTATATTTTCTTATTGGGGGCCAGATAAAAAAAATTAAAAATACTACTACTAAAAAAACAAACAAACAAACAAATAAATAAATAAATACTTCATAAATGCTTAATAAATAATAATAATAATAATAAGTTAATAATGCTCAAATAATAATAATACTCAATATTTTCTTATATGGGGCCAAATAAAAAGAAATGAAAATTTAAAATACTACTTTAATAAATAAATAAATAAATAAATAAATAAATAAATACATTACATTACAACATATATACTTTCACTGTAGGGCAAATAGAAAGTACTGAATACAAATAAATAAATAAATAAATAAATAAATAAATAAATAAATAAAATAGCAAAAGCAGCAGCACTATACTATACTTAATAAATTATAATAATAAAACTATTATATAATAATTCAATTATACTTAATAAATTATAATAATAAGTTTACTCTATATTTTCTTATATAGGGCCAAATAAAAAGTAATTAATAATAAATAAATAAATAAATAAATAAATACATTACATTGCATAGATATCTTTCACTGTAGGACAAATAGAAAGTACTGAATACAAATAAATAAATAAATAAAATAGCAAAAGCAGCAGCACTTTTAGTAAATAATTTTAGAATCAAATTTTAAGTTAAAAAATGTAAGTTTAAACGATACTTAATAAATAATAATAATAAGTTTACTCTATATTTTCTTATATGGGGCCAAATAAAAAGAAATGAAAATTAAAAATATAAAAAAAATAGGCCATACATAAACATTACATATATATCTTTCACTGTAGGACAATTAGAAAGTACTGAATACAAATAAATAAATAAATAAATAAATAAATAAATAAAATAGCAAAAGCAGCAGCCAGCAGGTTTAGTAAATAATTTTAGAATCAAATTTAAAGTTAAACAAATATATGTTTAATCTATAGCAAAAAAAATCTGTAAATCAGCAGTGGTTGTGTGATTAAAAAGAGATGCATCTGTCTGAAGTACAGAGCACTGAGAGGCAGAATAGCATCCACAGAAGGTTTTCGGACAGTTATTGAGTAGGCTCACACAGCTTACAGGAAGAAACTCTTTTTTCAGCCTGTGGTTTTGGCACAATTGCTCCATAAAACCCCCTTCTTCCATGGTAAAGATGAGAACATATCATGGCACAGATGCTGCTTCACAGCTAAATAAACTGTTTTTGCGATTACTGATTACATAATCCTGATGATGACATCAATAAGTCTAGTGTGGGCGAAATGGACTCTTCATTACAGTCTGTGAAATATTCCCGATTAATTGTCTTCTTAAGGTTTAAAGTTTGTAAAAACAGATGCAAAACATCCCATCTGAAACAATTACCAACCAAACCAACTCAGAGCTGAAGGCTACAAAAACACAGGGGACATTGCTAAGATTATGATATTTCACGTGGCGATTGCCTGTCACAACTGTTGTCTTAGAAATTAGCCATCTTCTGATTAGTGTTTGACCGAAATCGGCTTTCTAATGTGCAGAATAATTTTTCAGACAAACTTATTTAAAACAAAAAACAAAAAAACAATCACTATCACCAACATATTATAAGTCGAATGCCTTCTGAATTTAAAGTGTAATCCCTATGACAAAATACAAAGGACACCACAGAATGGAAAAGGCAGAAGAAACAGGCACACATTGGGGGGACTAAAGTCTGAGCGTGAGCTTATCATATGGTCGTATGTGGTTTTCCTGAACCCTTATTCTAAGCTACCAAAACTAAACGTTTATTATTATGACAGATGTATTTTTGTTTCTTCCTTCCCCTTTTTGGAGGAGGGCAATGAGTTTGGGATGTAAAATGAGAGAGAGAGAGAGAGAGAGAGAGAGAGATGGAGTTGGGGAAGGAACATAACAAGCCAGCTGGGAGACAGGGAGGGGGAAAAGGAGTGAGGTGCAAACGGAAGGGTGCAGAGAGAGTTCAGGGTTTTAGTTGATCCTTTTATTCTGTAAACACAGATGATTCACCAACACACAGGAAATTCCGGCCAGTATTTGTTCCTTAGCTCCCGTTACTGAGCCCTCAGTCAGAGCTCCTGAGATCAAACCCCAACTGAGGCAGAAACAGGTCTTATATAAGGGTCTCCCCATGCACAGGTTTTTACATGCATTGACACAAAATTAGAAAAGCATCAATAATTTAAAAAATAATAACAATAGTCAAATATTATGAACATTGTATTGTTCTTAAAGTGTCAAAATTTCTATAAATGATTCTAATAATGAAGAAATACAAATATATATTTGACCATATGGATAATAAATCTAAAGAACCTCTCAGAAATAAATCTAAATCTGAAGCATGGTCAGTGGTAGAACATGCGAAATTATTTTCTGCACCACTTACCAATATTTGGTACCAAAATGTTTTTACCTCCTAACAAATGTATATAAAATAGGGCTGTCAAACGATTAATCACAATTAATCGCATCCAAAATAAAAGTTTGTGTTTACATAATATATGTGGGTGCACTGTGTATAATTATTTTATAGATAGGCCTATACAGTGCACCCACATATACTATGTAAACACAAACTTTTAATTTGGATGCGATTAATCGTGATTACGTATTTTCCGCACTATAAGGCGCACCGGATTATAAGGCGCACCTTCAATTAATGACCTATTTTAGGACATTTTTCATATATAGGGCGCACCGGATTATAAGGCGCATAAGATTACTGCAGTCAAACGTTTGACTGGGTTTGCATTATGCATCCACTAGATGTGCTAAAGGGAATGTAACGAGTGTGCGGCGCCGGAGGTGAGGCGTTTATTTAGTAAGCATGAGCGCGCTGGGGCGGGCACGTAACTTACATTCACAACTCCAGGTAGACCTATCTGGCACACCGGACGCGCACTTTCTCATCAGTATATGGCCAGCAATATTGTTATGTTTAATGACATGAAAGGAAGATAATGTCTGTTCTATGTTATGATTGTACTGTACAATTAAATACAAACGTTGCTGAGTCTGCAGTCTGAAAACTTTACCTCAGAGCATCCGTTAACTGAATGAATTGAAAATCTCAACTGAAAAATCCAATAACATCAGCAATTGTCATTTAAGCAGCTGATTTCTATAAATGAATGCAAAACTAAATATATATTGCAGCATAGGGCGAAGTCAGGATCCATTGGAAACGATTTGAGACAAAAAAAATAAATTTTATATAAAACTATGTAAATGGCACTCTGTGGCGCAGCAGGATTTTGAAAACGGTCCTGAGCTGTTGCTGGGCACCGTGGTGCCGCCGGTGTGTGTACACTCATAGAGAATAATGTGTTCGAACTTTAAAGATGTGGTTTCTCGTCCGGTGTGTGACCTCCTTAAGATGGACAGGAGCGCGAGTTCGCAGGAGAATTTAATAACGCGGAGCGTTGTTAACCAATTGATCCATATATAAGGCGCTCTGGATTATAAGGCGCACTGTCGTTTTTTGAGAAAATTAAAGGCTTTTAAGTGCGCCTTATAGTGCGGAAAATACGGTAATCGTTTGACAGCCTTAATATAAAAAATTACTTTATTAATTATAATTTTATTTTAAATATATAAAATATTTATATCAATACAAAAACTAAATAAAAAAATATTTAAATAATTATTTAAATAAAATATTCAAATTGATAAATAAAACTAGGCTACTGAATAAAAAATAATAATAATTCACTACAATAAAATAAACATAAAAAGATGAAATACGTTTAATAGATTTAGTTGTGTGATTAGTCAAAAAGCTCAAGACCAGAGGTAACACAGGCCAAAATAACCATTTTAGGATCTAGGCTACAAGAGAGAATAAGAAAATTTGCAGCTAGCTCATGCTAATATTAATAATTCCGTCTGCATCCTGCAACTCCTAAGCAATCTGCGCGGTCAGGTCTTCGGTGGCATATTTTAGCTTGTTTAACAACACTGCTCTGTTCTTTAGAAGAAGATAAAATCCCTGACACAGAGGTGCAAAACCCTATCCTCTGTCTGCTGGACTGTGACGTTGAGAGAAGCCCTAAAAAGTATACAAGACCCTCCGAGACGTAGACAGCCCTCAGCTGTGGCTCGATTATTGTGTAACCGGATATTTAGGACACATCTGCTTTAGGGTGAGATGAATCAAGCGCTTGAGAACACAGGTTAACAGAGCAGTGAGAAACCAAGAACATGCTTCTGCAAACAACAAGCATAACGACTGTCTCTTTATAATTAAACATGTCCTTAGATTCGCCCACTAAAGTTGCGCTATAAAACATAAGAGAAATGCCTAATGGTGTCGACATCGAATGAAAAGACACGTACTCGTTGGTTAAGGAAATGAAGTGAACTTATAGCCTACCAGCTAACAATTTTACGTTCTGGAAACATTCTGGGAACGTTTGTTTTTTTTCCCCAAGAACGTCCCATATGGGCTCTATGCATTGCTGTATTTCCGGTGAAGGTCTAAGAATGCTCGATTACTTCCGCCGATCATTAGAGTCCAATGCAATACCGAGAATTTATATTGAATTTTATACTCCATGGTTATACTAAAGAAACGTAAGTCACAAAAATAGACAAAACAGACACTTTATGCTTCTTTTTTAAATTATATTAAATAAACATAACTATAAAATTACATCTAAACATATTTAAGTTTCATTTCAAAGACGGGAGGACAGTACATTTTGAAGACTCTGCCATAATCCCGTTTTCTCGGTTCTCCTCCGCTTTAATCTCCCCAACCGTAAACTAAAGAGCATCTTTGCGTCAAATGCGGAACTTATGTGTGCATATAGCCTATTGGTGATCCAGGAAAGTTTTATTAACGTAAATGGAATGTTCCCTTTAGGTTATAAAAATATAACCTAAACATAACCAACAGGTTCCCAAACAAAGTAAACAAATGGGAACCATACAGGGGAACATTCTGTGATTACGCCAAGCAGTGTACAAAATGAACGAAAATTGCAGCTTGTTTGTTGTATGTTTTAAAGAATTACTTATTATGCTTAAATTTCATTTCTAGAGTTTATTCTTTATAGTATAGCCTATAGCCTCTACGCACGATCGCTCCCGGGTTTGTCTCAGCACGCCCAGTTACATCCGGTGCTGCGTCATGGTCAGAAGCCGGTTTTGCGTTAGGTGGAGATAGTGTCAAATTGACACTTGCTGTTTATAAAAACGTCCTGCGGTTAACGTGAATGATGTTAACAACACTGTGAGGCAGTTAGCTGTCACACAAGAGTAAAAAAGAGAAGTTATTTAAATTATATATTTCAGAGCTTTATCAACAACTTTGAGGGTTAGTATTCTCTCATTTCGTACGAAATTCGACTAGCGAATCAGCGTTTCTATAATCGTTGTCTCCGTTTCTGAGAAAACAGATTTTATTAAAGTTTTGCCTCTATACACTTGGCCTGCAGAACGCGCTTCCGGAAGTAGAGACACTGACTGAGATTCTTTCAGACACATGTTATCAGGGTTCGTGCATAGAGGCTATTACAGTCATGATCAAGCAAACTTTTACAAATCAGTTAAGAAAACGATTCAGCTACTCAATACAACACAAAAGAACATACTCTTGTCGCCACCTAATGGTGTAACTACATAACCTGAAGAAAGCATCAATAAACGAACCAGTTAATGAATCTCTCAGTGAATCGATTTAAATGAATCGAATAACTGGAATGAATCAATATCCACACCATCAGCGCTTGCACTCCCCTCCCCCTGTTCTCTCTTCCCCTTTTCACATCTGGTTCCACTCAGAGTTTGGATTTTCGTGGCATTCCTTCACATCAGTGCATTCGGAGCCAACATTACACAACAGCACCCCAAATAAAACCAAGCCTCATAATTAGAGTTATTTCTAATTCACAAAACACTTCAACAATCACAAAAACAAAGAAGTCAAGGGGGAAAAATGCAAAAGTGATAATAAAGTGTGAATATTTCCTACCTGAGTGCACGGCGGTGTTCCGCTCCAGGCTTAAAAGCAGAAATAAATATAAAGTGCATTTGCAAACATTTATCCACGCGCGACTCCAACAGCCGTCCCGGTGCCCGCCACCGTGCTGATGATGCATACCCGCGGAAAGGTGAAACGGAGAGAAACACGACTGTTTACCCCCTTCCCTTTGAGACAGAAGCAGGGCTTGTGAAGGACAGACGGGGTTTGAGAGTGTCAGTGTCGCTGTGTGCGTGGACTGTGATGAGTACGGAGTGAATGAGCGGGGCAGACCGTTCACTTTCACTGCACACACTCACACGTCCCAAGAAAATGAAGTGGAAGAGGCGGAGAAATAATTTTGAATGACTACCCGACACCCGGGATAAGTGTCCAGGGTTGAAAATTTAGCAGACTTTCTTAACACTTTGCACTCAGGCAACAAAAACACGACATTGTTCTTTGTGTAGCTTAATAGCCTATTTACTCACACACAACACTGTCTTGAGGCTACTCGGGGAGAACAGCGTTCTTTGAAGTCTCTTCTGACAAAAAGCAAACGTGCTACCTATTTTCTGCACATGAAGTTAGACAAACACTAACAATGCATTCCAGACCAATAGTATTAATGAATTCAAGTAAAAAATGCATATGAAAATATCGGAGCTCTCCACAACCAGAGGATGTCTACAACCTAGAGCCTAAAACCAAATGGTCAGTGCAGGAAGTGCTAACCACACGAGGTCAACCTAAATTGTAATATTAAACATTTTATTGGTTACACTCAGTGTAATTATGCTTAAGTAGGTTAATAATAAACATGTTCTTACTACAGGGTTAGGATTAGGGTTTGTTTTGTTAAGGGTTAGTTTTATAGTGTTATTTACCTAACTGTGTAACAAGGACACTGTAAAATAACGTGTTTCTATTTGTATCGCTATAAAAATAAACTTGAATTGGATTGAATTGAATATTGTTCTATTTATTTTGCAACCCCCAAAAATCTGATAGTTTTAAACGTGTTAAACACCAAATAGGGCTAAGGAAAATAAATAGGCTACATGTCAGAATAGATAACCGGCTTGCAAACTGAGAGTTACATACAGTATTAATATAACATTTTTAGTCACTAAAACTAGCTAATTAAAATAAAATTACAAATAACTTAACATCAGTTTAATAGATTATATTGTGTTATTCCAGTCAAGAGGATCAATACCTGAAGGTGACAATGGTCAAAATCACAATTTTAGGTGATACAAGGGGGAGGGGGCTGTAACTTTAGTGGAAATTTATATTAATGTTTATTTTATGCTAATGTTGGATAAGTTTATACAATAATAGTTAATCAGACAAGTAACATGCCATTTTTGATCCTTCTACATATTAAGTGAGTTGAATGACTATGAGATTTACTTATTTACAGATTGAGAATTACATGTCTGTTAACTGGAATGTGTCTCTCCAAGTTTTTGAGAGAGGCACCCAACATGTGTAAAAACATAGCCTATATTTAATCTTCTTGCCAAGATAAATCACTGCGGGTCTGTTCAGTCGGTCACCTATAAGTGACCAATTCTTAGTTAGAGCACATACTTCACTTTTCAAAACAGAGAAGGACAAACAAATATTGTCTGAACGTCTCACAGAGGGAAAGAACACATTATCTGCATGTTTTGAGGACGTTTACTATTTAGAGCAAAAGCTCAATCAACTCATACCTTGAAGAAGCTGCGTATCTGTGCGTTTCTGGTACCCTTTTGTACAGGACCTGACGCTCATGAGGTGAACAACTGGCACGTCAGGAATGACCATGAAAGACAAATGAACATAGAAACCTAGATTGGTTAATCATTAATAAAATAGAAAACTGTTTATTAAACCAACCATGTTTCTAAAAGTAAAAACCAACCTTACTTCCCTTTTAGGCCTAACAGGCTAACAATTCTAACACAATGTACTAAAACTTTCTGTCCTGTGAGTGTAAAAATAACAAAGATGAGAAATTAAACTAGACAGATGTCTAATTTTGAAACCAAAAACAGAGTTTGGTTCTACCTGGTGACAGAGGTAGAACCAATGAAAACCAATCCAATTGTGGGGAAATTACGTAATGTTTCATGTCATTTTTTCCATAACTCCTTACATCAAAACAGTATTCGTGTTAACTGGTGGGATTCTCAATGGAATTTGTCTGAGATCCTCAGGGCCTTTCTCCCATGATTAAAGCATTTAAAGGTGTGGTAATTCAAAAACACTCACATTGTTCTGCAGAACCATGCAGAGAGCTACATGAACACACTGTTTACTGACTTCCAGAATGACTTTGCTCAAGCAGGTCACAGCCCTGAGGACAGACATGGTGCATGAGTTGAGCTCCTACACTGACAGCCTAGCCATGGGTAGAATACTCCACCCAAAAATTATTTCTCACCCTCAAGTTGGTGCAACCCTGTATGAGTTTCTTTCTTCTGCTGAACACAAAGTAAAGATCTTTTGAAGAACGACTGAAGCTTTGGCACTATTGACTTCCATAGGATTTTTTTTCTACTATGGAAGTCAATGGTGCCAAACAACTGTTTCGATTCTTCAAAATATCTTCCTTTGTATTCAGCAGAAGAAACTCATACAGGTTTGCAACAACTTTAGGGTGACGATGTCGAATGGCGCATATTTATCTATGGACTCGGCGCAGTAATATCATCACTCCGGAGAATGAGAGGGGGAGATGACTTTTCACGAGTGATGATATTACTGCGCCGAGCTGAAGTGCTCCCAAGCACTTACTGTGGTATTTCGCCATACAGTATAGTTATACATTTTACACCCTTAGAAAAGCGCAATGTTTTATTTTGTGTTACCGTCCTAGGTTCGAGTTACACTGCATTTAAATAGGGAAAACGTGAAGGTGTTTGGTCGCTCTCTGCTTGGCCCATATTGAAGGAACTGGGCTAGTTAAGTGCGATTGAGTGTACGATCTGAGACGAGAAAGGTATGCATCAACTCTGTCTTAGTTAAGGGAATAGCCTCTATGCACGAACCCTGATGACGTATGTCTGAAAGAATCTCTGTCAGCATCTCTACTTCCAGAAGTGCGTTTTGCAGGCCAAGTGTATAGACCATTTCACAAGATGTAAACGACACTGGTCCAGAAGCACTTCCTGTTTTAGTTTTTTAACACTACATAAAAGCTGGGATAAAATACAACCAACAGAACATTTAAAACTGAATCAAAAAGTTAAACAAACATCTTTAAGATGTTTTCTTTACATGTGAAATAAAGAAAACAGTTACAAGCTGAAACAGGAAGTGTTTCTGGACCAGTGTTGTTTACATCTTGTGAAATGGTCTGTAGAGGCAAAACTTTAAAGTCGGCGTGAAACGGAAGTTGAGATTGTCATTTTTTCCTTGTCGTGACGTATATCCAAGTGACACGGCTTCTGAAATTAGAAAAAATGTAGGGCAGGACTTGATTTCATCCTTCGGTAATTGATTGGATCGTTGGAGGTTGGGCGTTGCAAACAATTTGAATGCGATTCTCTGAGAGGTGGTGCACCGATAGCCGCACCCTCATTGGATCTGGCCGCACCCTTTTGCCATTCCACGTGACCAAAGGAGAGAGACGTTGTTTCGATGGGGAGGGAAGGGTAATGTATTTGATTAAAGATTTCAAGGGTACATGAATTTTAAAAAATATTGAAGTGCACAATTAAATCATTTATAGTAAACACTACAATATTACATATAAAAAGAAGATTTGTCCAATTTGATTTCATGCCGACTTTAATAAAATCCATTTTCTTAGAAGCGGAGACAACGAATTATAGAAACGCTGATTCGCTAGTCGAATTTCGTATGATATGAGCGAATGCGAACCCTCAAAGTTGTTGATGTAGCTCAAAATATATAATTTAAATAACTTCTCTTTTTCACTCTTGTGTGACAGCTAACTGCCTCACAGTGTTGTTAACATCATTCACGTTAACCGCAGGACGTTTTTATAAACAGCAAGTGTAATTTGACACTATCTCCACCTAACGCAAAACCGGCTTCTGACCATAGACTGACGCAGCACCGGATGTAACTGGGCGTGCTGAGACAAACCCGGAAGCGGTCGTGCATAGAGGCTATAACATAGTTTAATATGAAAAAACGGTGGAGTATCCCTTTAAGTGTCCATACGGATACCTTGGCAACGTATCCCTTTACGGGTAATTTTAATCTGTGATGCAATACCTGATCATATTCATGATCACATAGTACCCTTTATTTGGGCTAGAATCATTACAGAGGGCATTTGCCGAAGTCTGTATGTTTCTTACTGCTGGTCACTTTAGGGAAGCAAGTCAGTTGGGAAACCCAGATATTCTAAATGTTGTGGAAGTTAGGGACGTCGATTGGAGACGAGACCCAGGTCCGTAGTTGGGTTAGGGAAAAAAATCTACCACAGCGGCCTAAAATCTCCTTGCTGAGTATTGAAGCTGAGTCACTGCAAACTACCCTTCAGTAAATATTTGTTCAACTGATTATACTTCTGACCCCTGGTCTTTATTCATCATATCCGGTCCTTGGGTCTTTAACTGTGAAATCCCCTACAATTTCAATTATTCCAATTACAGGAACAGAAAAGTAAAGTAAACTTTCTATGGACATTACGTTTCCGAAAGCTTGCCCAAAAGTGATTCAAACAGGAAGCATATGTTGAAGGGATCACTTTAAACTTAGTAATGTGGTTTTGGCATTTTCTATTTCTTCCACAATTAAGTTGAACAATCTTCATAAAACCACAAAGAGGTGAGAAAAATCTTGCCACCCCTTGTACCGTTTGGTAATCCAGGACCGGTTCTGTAATGTAATCACATATGAGATCACAAGGCCAGAGTAAATAAGTGGGTGGAGTAGTTGTGTTGGAATTTAGGCAGGCCTGGTTTGGTTTGGTGGAAGTAATCATCTACAGGTTCCAGCTGAGCCTAAGCGTTTGTCCAAAACAATCCCCAAATGGTGAGTCACAGAGACTGGAAGTCTGCTTAAGCTGGGGGAAGGGGTTTTTTTGGTGCCAGTTTGCTAACATGTCCGAAACTATTCGGGTAAAAAAAATTATAATCCTTGTAATTGGGTTTTGACTGAAGTTCAACAGCTGCTGAAAAGGGCTGAATGGTCCGAATGCATTTGGCTGGGCTTCAGACTGAGTAGGTCAATGATTCATCAAGCACCCATCCAAACTATCTGTTTCTGATTGAACTAGAAATATAGGGTTTCAGAAATTTCACAAAACATTCCCTAACACCACATTTTAACAAATACACACACTTTCTCAGCCATCAAAATCTACAGGCCATCAGTATAATGCCTTGCCTCCCTAACATTATTCCAGCAGCTTTCACATTGAATTTGACTTCAACACAGTCACCCTGCAAAGGCAATGACAGATACCCCGAGGAGAGACGCAGCCTTTAACTCTAGTCTTGTATATTGGTACATCCCACCCACTGAACCAATGTGTGACGGAAAAGTAAAAGAACAGTTTGAACCACATTTGAGAGAATTTTTTTAAAACAGCAGGTGATTTATCCCCAAGTCTGTTCAAGTCTAATAATCAACTTGTGTCAGTATCTTGGCGACAGATGATGTAATTAAAATTACACTGTTATGATTATAAAAGTATATATTTGAGACTTTAGACTATATGGATCTTTTTATAATACTAGAATTAATCCCTTTTGACGTTACAGTACAAAACAGCTATTTCGCACTATCCTGAAGATTGTAACCATTCTTTTCGTGCGTCAGTCCGTAAGAGCTCCTCCCAAGGAGTCATATACTGATGTTTTTAACATTTCGTCTACATCCAAAGCACATGGCACCCTTTAGCGTTAATATAAGACGCAGATCATGGGCCAGAAGACGCCTCCTAGTGGTGTAACCCTAACCCTACCTCAGAACTAAACCTATCATAACCAAACAAAGCTCTGTGCATGTTATATTGACGCTAGGGGGTGCCATGTGCGTTGGATTTAGATGAAAGGATGAGGATGCATAGGAGAGGCTCTTAGGAGCATTTTGTTTTTCCCTGCAAAAATCAGTCTACAGGCTTTCATAGACCAAATAAATAAATAAAAAGCTTACCCAAATTCCTAGGTTAAGTTTTGTTACAAGCTGTTTACACGCTGTAAAAAAAAAAAAAAAAAAAACAAGATTCATATATGAAAATTACTTGAGGAAATAGTTTTACATCTTTTACTCAGCCTCAAACTCAGTTGTTCCAAACCTGCATGAGTTTCTTTCTTCTGCTAAACACAAAAGATATTTTGAAGAATATGGGTAACCAAAAATGTATTTCCATAATTTTAATTTTTCCTACTACAGAAGTCAATGGGGTCCATCAACTGTTTGGTTACCCATATTCTTCAAAATATCATTTGTGCGCAGCAGAAGAAAGCAACTCATGCAAGTTTGGAACAACTTGAGGCTGAGTAAATGACAAACATTTGGGATGAACTATTCCTTTAAAGCTACACTGTGTAACTCTTTTAGTTTATTCTTAGCTAAAAACACTTAGTTCTTTCAAAAATATATGTGCTCATTAATGTATATTTACTTCGTTCAAGTAATAAAGTATTCTTGTGAGTGTATAATATGCCATTGAAAATACATACGGGTAAGGGGTTCTAATGTCGGTCGCCATGTTGCCCCTCCATCTTGAAAGTACATTAGCCAAAGAGGGACATACCCGTTAATTCAAGCTTCGCCTTTCACGTTTTTGTTTGAGTTAACACTCCTGGACGAGGTCAAACTGGAAGCCACGTTAATCTTGAACTACATTGGCCACCGTAGGAGTTAAAACGAAATCGGAATTGAGAGGAACAGAAACTAATATTTACTGGTTGATTATACATTTTTTTCACCGCTAGATGAGGGTAAAAATCACACGGTGTAGCTTTAAGATTAAAACGCTGATTTAGTGAACAGGCAGAATTGAATCTTTTTAGACCATATCTGTAAACAGAGTGCAATTTAAAAGACAAATAAAGCAGACAACACAATAAATTAATAACCAATAGTATTTAATGATCGCTCCGAGTTCTGCCCTGTACCCCTGAACTAGCTCCGCCCCCGCTAGAGAGTTCTTTCCCACAAACAGTAAAACAGGATCAGGCAATTAACCGCATCACCAGACCTAAACATATATGACTGTAATTTTTGAACGCATTTGTGTCTGTATGTTTCTATGTGAGGCACAACACTTTTAATCAATGAAAAATAAAATCTAACTTTATCTCATTTTCCAACATTAGATTGAGTCCAAAGACACAATGAGAAATAAGAACATACTTGGGTAGGGGGGATCAGTTAGTGTCGCTAAATCTAAAAGAATATGCTTCCTAAAATTCATGACATACCATCATAAAGAAAAAAAGAAAGAAAAAAAAAAAGAAAAAAGAAAAGTAAACACTCAAGTCAAACAGCACCACCTACTGGTAGAGCTCAGCTTTGGTCATAGAATATGGGTGAGAAAGAACAAAGACAAACACCTCCAGAGACAAACAACTGGGCTAGACCTGTCCATCTCTCACAAGGTACAACATCTGATTCCCAGCATAGACAATCAGCTAACATAGAGGTCCTGATGCTGATTTGGCCTCAGCATTTATTATGTGATCGGAGATCAGAAAGGCGTTTAAACTAGGGTTAACTATTGTTGAAATGAACCCACTGACAGTATTGCTTCCAAAAGTTCAAAGATCCATTCCAGAGACAAAAAATAACAAGTAAGGGCGAGAAAAATGGGCCGGGACAGGCTTTGTGTCAGCAGGGAGCGTCTCCAGATTCTTTAGGAATATTGTACACTTGAATGCACATTAATACGAGTGGGCTCGTCCCTTAGACGGTGTTGCCATGTAAGAAAAAAACTTGTCATAAATGTATCTATACATGTATTGGTGTATTGTGGGGTGCAGGGCATACCAGTCTCTCCCATCAGTCTGAGCCATAGCAGTTCAGTCCTTCTCACGTAACACACCCTTATTTTGAATTCCTCTCACTCAGTCTCACACCGGGGGCAATTTTTAGTCCCCACCCATCCAAAAACATTCAATAAAAACAAAACAACCCTCCAGATGCCTGGGAGAGGAAAAAGGGTGGAGGGGATGCGTCTCGTCTTAATCCCTGTCTTACTCTCCTCCTGCTCCCTCGTTTGGCAGGTAAGGGGTTCGAGACCCCTCCCACTACACTGCAGAGAAGGGCGGGGCAAAATGCAATTGCCCCACACCCCTTCCTTCAATCAAAACAAGTGAGGATGGACGGGGCTCTCAATTTGAGGCGCTGCTATTGGAGGAGCTGGAGGTGGAGGCGACGGCCATGCTGTTGTTACCGGTGGCAGCCACTGACTTGCGTATGTGTGGGAGGAGGTAGGGATCACTGGCTAGCTGGTGAACGTCAATACGATCCTCCTTACGGTACACCAAACATCTGCGAATGAAGGCCTGAAGTAGACAAGGAATTCATTCCCATTAGAAAATGTTCATTTATCATTGCATGTTCAAGCAAAGAACATCAACAGCAATGTAGGATTCAGATTATTTTATTTCATGCCATGTCAGCAGTCAAAGCTATTTTCATGGCAAAAATTCATTAACAAAAATACAAATATCATATAAATACAACAAAAACAAAACAAATATAAACAAGATGTCATATTATACAATATATTTTTTTTAAATTAACATATGATAAAAAATCCAGAACCTTTTCAGGCATAATCTTATTAAATATGTCCTTCAAAGAAGTAACTTCATAAAAGAGCCTTCTGCTTGCGTTAAGTCCCGGACAATCTAATAAAAAATGTTTGACAGATAAGGGAATTTTACAAAACATACATAAAGTTGGGTCTTCACCTTTAAGCAAAAAAGCATGAGTCAAACTTGTATGACCCATACGGCATCTGGTGTAGACCACTTGATCAAATCTAGTTTTAAAATTGGTAGAAAGTCTGTTTGTTATTTCCGGATGAGTTTCATACAACTTATTATTCTTGCACATATTCCACTCTTCTTGCCACTTATTTAAAATATGATCGGTTAAAATTCGGTCTGATATCTGATGGAGGAATTTGACCATCATTAACTTCCTGATTAAGAGCTTCCTTAGCAGTGGCTAAGCTCGTTCATTTCCTGAAAGTCCAACATGTCCTGGAACCCAGCAAAAAATAATACTGAAGAACTGATTTTGTAGATTATCCACTTTGGTTAAGATGCAATCCACTAAAGGGTGATCAATTTTTAAAGTATCCATTGCTTGAAGGCAAGATTTAGAGTCTGTAAAAATTAGCATTTTTTTGTAGTGTATTTTCAATATATTCCAAAGCTAAAAGTAAACCATGTGCTTCAGCAGAGAAGATTGAGCATTGTTTTGGAATACGGATTCCATAGCATTGATGTCCAGTCACCATTGCTAGCAATGTAGGAAGTTGTTTACATTCTTTAAATGTTTTTGAAAAATGTATTACGCGCACATAGGCTACATTTGATAAAAAAAAAAATAAAAAAAAAACAGTAAAAAAGCAATACTGTGAAATATTAGTCTTCATTGTCACTTGATCCTACAGAAATCATTCTAATATGCTGATTTGCTACTGAAGAAATATTTATTAATATCATTATGATCAGAGTTGAAAGCAATTGTGCTGCTAGTTTTTTTATGATTCATTGATGGAAAAAAAATGTATGAATGTATTTGCTGATCAATTTAATGCATCCTCGCTGAATAAAAGTATTCATTTCTTTCAAAAATATACATTAGACCCCAAACTTTTGCATGGTAGTGTAACTAAATTGTTATTCCAATAAATATGAATAAATGTCAATTTAAAGAACAAGGGAGGATTTATAATTATGAAAAATGCAGAAGAGTCACAATGTTTAAATAAATAAAAAGTTCCTGTCCTGTCCTGCCACTGTCACCTCTAGCATGCTTTAGTTGAGGACACTTAATATTTAGTAATATTATTGATTTGGTATTCAGTAAAATTATTGATTTGGCAGCACTGACACAATTGGTTTGAACTGGATGATTACATCACTGTTCTCAATCCATAACTGACGAACTTTGAACTATTGTCTTTTTAAGATCTGCTTTACAGCAGAAATTAATTCTGTTTAGACTACTGATCAGTTTTTATTCTAGTTTATCCCTGTAAAGCTGCTTTGAAACAATCTGTATTTGTAAAAACCAGAGCTACATAAATAAAGTGACTTGACCATGAAAGAAAAGACAGAACAATGAACTGTTTATAAAGGTACCTTAGCTTCAGGCGAGACTCCTGGTTTGGGAGGAAACTGCACCTCTGTGGCTTTGAGAATAGTGTTCTCCTGGAGGATGTCCTGTTGGGACTGATTATGACCGAACGGCTGTGTGGAAAAATATGAAAATGATGAGGTGAGGAAGCTACTGATATCTCAGTGGACAGTGACTATGCAGCCAGTTTTAGAAAAATGTACGAAGTGTGACTTTTACCTTCTTCCCATAGAGGCACTGGTAAAGATGACTCCAACAGACCAAACATCCACTTTATTAGAGATCTTAGGTGGCTCTTTTCCAACCACAAAGCACTCTGGGGAAGATACCTACAGCAGAGCAAGGCAACAGTTTTGCATTTTGAGCTCAGCTGCTTATCCAAACTTTCAAACCATAAATGACTTAAACGCTACCTTAAAATCAACATTGTCAACTTTAGGGATGCAACGATACCATTTTTTCAAAACCGATCCAATACCAAAATTCTGAGTATTCGGCCGATACCGATACCAAACCGATATTTTTAAACTAATAAAAGATATAGCAATTTCCTCAATATAGCCCTTTAAAATATACCTCCAGTATATAGTGCACAACAATATATAACATATATAAGAAAATACAGGTACTTCAGTACTTAAAGCTAGCTAGCTACCAACAGGTTTAAAGTTAAAACAATTTAAACAGCAGTATTCTACTTTGTAATGTGTGTGTTAAACACAATCTACTTAATACAGACAGCTTCATTATAAAGATTTGAAGCTGAAAGACATTATAAACAACAAATTCCCAAAATATATGATCATAATCTATGACAGAAATGCTATTATAAACTAGATTAGTGAATAATACATATTGCTCTTTGTATTGTTATAAAATACATTCATGAAAAACAATAACAAAAATTAAAAAGTTTATTATTTTAGATATAGCCAAGGCTACTAAAAATTGAGACATGTTTTAAGTGTATAGCACAGCTATTTAATGAGGCAGCAACATTAATAATTAATGTTAAGCTTTAATTGCATCACTGCATTATGATATGAATGACTCCAACACAGTGCGGCACAAAGCGCTTATGCGTATTCCGACTGCAGAATGATGCGCTTGAAACCACGTGGAGTAGCAGCACGCAGCCGAGTATGCACCCTATGGTATGCACGCTGCGCGTCAAGTCCACTTTGAAAAGTTCAAAGCTCAAAGGAAATACATATTGATGGACAGCGTACTAAACAGCATCTATCTATACAATAGTTTATTGAGCCTTTTCTGTTAACGGTTTTAAATTTCAGTTAATGTGCGCGTGAAGAACAATAGTGCTCTGACTCTAGTGTTGTGATCTAACCGACAGCGTCCGACACCTGGTAGAAAGTAACACGATTAAGTTACAGCAATTAAGTCCAGCAAGATAATGTTGTTTTATGCGAAAACATAGACCTTTTAGAGATAAAGTATAATTATTAACATTGAATCATCTTGAGGATAGTTTCACCATTGAATGTAACCGAAACGCGACGCGCTGTTTGAGTGCTGAATGGAGAATGACTGACAGCCGCGAGAGGAAAAATTTACGTGATCATGAATTTAATTAATTAAATATTAGTTTCTCTCACACATAATGGCTTCAGAACACTTATAATAGCGTGCAGGCAAACGTTATGGTACTAGAATGCTTTTGTGCCTTCTGTGGGGCTTAAAGGGCAATTCCACCTCTGGAAAGATGAATGTGTATTTAAAATTGGTCATTTATGTAGAAGAAATGTGAAATTATTTTTAATTTGGAGCTTTCTAGACTGACAAAAGACAGAAAATGTATTTTTGGCTTATGTGAATGAAAAACATCAACTCCCAGAATTCATTTGCTTTCGCTGCCCTCAGGAGGCCACGCCTACCGCTAACCTCGCAGTATGTAAACAACAGTCTACTAGTGATTCTCCGTGATGAGTCTGTCCGAAAATGTGTTTCGAGATCGCCCAAAATGTCGGCGATTCGGCTTTTGCGTTCTACAGTCGTCATTCATCATGTTTACTGTGGCAAGCGGAACGAGTGCGAGCTGTATGTATAACGGCGCGAGGCGAGCCAGGTTTACTGTGTCGAGACCGGGATGAGTGCCGGCTGTGTGGATGACGCGCGGGGCCGGTGGCGTGATTCAGGGGCGGTTCTACAGGGGGGCAAGGGGGGGCAGGTGCCCCCCACTCTAGAGCCTTGCCCCCCCCAGCTGCCCCCTAACTTTGATGATCCGAAAAAATTACTTGTAAAAACAACATGCCACTCCACACGCTTCTCAAAATAGTGAAATAAACAATACATTTACCAAAAGTGAACAATTTAATTTTTCATTTTAAATGTAGCCTATTATGTCAGCCCCTCCCCCTGATTCAACGTGCAGCAGGAGCGGCGTTCTCTCAGTCTGGCTCTCACACACCCACACACAGACACAGCGAGTTTGCTTTGCTGTGGGGCGGTGAAGTGGCCCTGCAGCCCGACTGGAGAGACTGAGCTGCCCAGAGCTTCTGAAGGTGAAGTGAGTTTCCCAGGTGTAGTTTAAACACACGTTTAACTTAGTTACATTTGTAATGAATGTATTGTATGCTAAAGACGATTCAGCATCACAGCAAAAACAGCGAGTCTATTACGTTCAGCCAAAATCATCGGTCGAAATGCGCTCCTCAGGATTTTTAGAGAGCACTCTTCCCTTTGATTATCTAATTTCGATTTTAGTAAAGCAGAACAGCTTAATAAAACATAAAATATTGTTTGTATCCATAACGTTAACTGATGGTCGCACACATCAGCAGTTAGGAGAACGATCATTTGATTAGCTTTCGATCTGAGCACCTAGAATGGCCAAATGAATACATAAATGTATAAAAATGCCAAGTATTCACGTAAACACAGTAGATGTAAGTACTGTAAGTACTGAGAAACTATGCTCAGTTGATAACCTCACTGTGTGAAAGCCCTTCAGCGATTAATATTGAAACTTTGTTTGCTAAATATTTTTTTTTGTTTTTAGTTGTCTATGGACCTAATAATTACCCTAAAACTGTTGAAATTTTATTGAAAAAAAGCATGCCTTTAATAATATGATTATATACTACTTTTACTGAGACTCTTTGAAAAATGCATTAGGCCTAACCATACATTTTTTTATAAAAATGTCTCTTTGGGTCAAAAAAGGTACCCCGACCCCTGAGCTAAGCAGTTCTATAAATCCAATTCCTCTCAGATATCACTCAATGAAACCAGGTTATAACTGGGGAAATAACAAATACAATAGGATTAAGTAGTCTAAACATACAGTAACTGGTGTGTGCATGTGATAAATGTGTAGGGCCCGAGCACCCGATGGTGAGAGGACCCTCTTGGAATTGCTCTGTTTATTATTATTATTATTCTCCAAGATGAATCATACTTTTAAGGGCCTAATTCCTGATTTTATATTTGTTATAAGCTACTTAGTTGCTACTTGGCCCTACAGAGTAATGTAATAAAAGGATAACCAGAGATTTCACATATTGACTTTCTGCAGGCAAGAGTAGTTGAAGAAAGTAGCTGGAGCCTAACCATGAAAAGAAAAAATATTTTTGCAGAAAAAAATCCTAAAATCAAAAGTAGTACACAGGAGGAAGAGCGTGACAGAAATGAAAGGCAGTAAACTGTAGAGACCAGGAGGGTAATTTGTGGACTGTAATTATACCTTCTTAATTATAATAAGAACTGGAGTATTGTCAGCTGTTTTATACCTGTCCTCTGCATCTTGGACACAAATATTTTAATTTTTAAAATAACTTTTCATTTAGCTTTTTATGCTTTTACTTTTTTTTAAATGCACAATTTTGTTCGAACACTGCACTGGGCTTATTCCTGTTGTGAATTAAAAACCTTTGTAGTGTGTAAGGGCACGATTAAACAATATCTACTATAGTTTAAAAGTGTTTTTATGTTTGTCTTGTTAAAGCAATTCACATACAGGGATTGCCATATACCGTTTACCCCTGCCACCCTGCCAAGACCTTCTTTGCCACCCTTTGCCCCCCCATGTAAAATTTTCTCAGATCCGCCACTGCGTGATTACGTGATGAGCGGCACCTAAGACGTAAGTTACCGGTCTCATATCTCTACGGAGGAGCAGGAATTTTCTTAGCAATGTTAAAACGCATCAACCGATCACTTGTTTGGCGTTCATGTAAACACAACAGTCAGATTCACCAATCATAAGGAATTGAGTTAGATTGAAACAAAAGCTGTAACTTACATGTAAACAATGAATGGCGACTTCAGAAATTAAAAGCTGAATCCCGACATCGACGGCCGGACATGTCCAGGAAAAAGAGGACGGTAACCCCTACTACTCAGCTTTCTCCACAGAACAAGAGCCTGCTAGCTTAGCGTCCAAAAAAGATGTGTAATGTTAATCCCAATCCTCCATAACGCATCCGTCAGCGTATTCAGTAGTTTCGTCCACATTTTCAAAACGTTTCTGCCAGTGAAATCAAACGCATTGGCACTGATCTGTGATAGGTCTGTTAGCGCAATAGGTCCAACCCCCTATTGGCGGGTTTGAAAGGGTGGGGACTCGGGCTTGTAGTTTTTTACTGAAATCGCCCTCTCTTACACTTCCGCCAACAATGACGTAAAATGACGATTTTTGCGTCATTGTTGAAGGAAGTGAAAAGGTAAATAGCAGATTTCTCTCGTCTCAGGGGAAAATGATAAAGTGTTGCATGACCATTCAATAGTATAACTGGGTTTCTAACAATGGAAAGCTTAATGCAAATGGGTGGAGTTGCCCTTTAACAATATCATAATAGTATACGCACAATATCGGATTTGGGATCTGGCCTCGTGTCATCGATACCCGATCCCGCAGAAATGGCAGGATTCGAAGCCGATACCAATCCTGAGTATCGGATCGGGACATCCCTGGTCAACTTTGTGTTGAGTGAGATTTCACAAAAATAACAGCTCGACTCGGACCTTTGTTTGGTTTTCGACTGTGTAAAAGTTGTACCTGTACCTGCTTCGGGTACTTTTTTTGTATCTCCTTAGGTGAGCTAATCTGGTACTAAAATGTGATGTAAAAACAATGCAGGATTGGTCAGAGAGAATCGTCACCATTCACTGCGTCATCCATTGCACACGCCAGATGGAGTATCCAGAATAACCCCGCCATTTTTAAATAGTTTGGCCAGAGATAGTTACTAAACTTACTACTATTATTATTATGGCAACTCGGAAGAATACGCCGTGGTCAAACGAGGAGGTGCAGACTTTCCTTTGATTGGTTGCCGAAGAGGGGATCAGCGAGAGCTTGATAGGGCAGCGAGAAGGAAAGGCGTCGCTATGACAACCGGGTACTATTTGTGGCGGTACTGTCTGCAATGGAAAACGGAGCGAAAAGCGAGCCGAGTCGAGGCGAGTCAAGCTGGTACTGGTAATGGAAAAGCGCCATTAAAGAACTTCAAAAATTCTGGTCATTGCAGACCACTCACCAGTATGTCCCCGCCCCCTGTGACGTCAACTCCATGCCGTCCACCCCATAGTTGTCGTCGTCCATGATCTTGGACAGCCCAAAGTCTGTGATTTTAATCTCTCCACATGCTGTGCCATTCACCAGCAGGATGTTACCTAGACAAACACAAGGGTCAAACTTCTCCATCAAAATGTTGCCATTCTCATTCTTGGCCCAATACAGATTGTACCATACGCATGTCCTACCTGGTTTGAGGTCGTAATGGATGATTGGTGGGCGGATCTCATTTAGGTACTTGAGAGCATTGACGACCTGCATTATGATGGATCGGGCCTCTTTTTCTGACATTAGCTTGTGCTGCTTCAGGTAGAAATCCAGATCATTCCCCTCACAGTACTCCAGAACAGTGCAGAATCTACAATTACAACATAAAACAATTGATCTTTAAGGAGTGAAACAATGGAAAACAAAACTGCACCAATCAAATAGGTTGATTACCCCGAATTAGTGAAAATGATCTTGAAACGAGTTTCAAATCAGAGACAATTCATATTTCAATAAGAAAGTTCACTCACGAGTCAGTATCCAGGGAGAAGTAGTCATACAGTTTGACTATTCTGGGATGGTCCAGTTCTTTATGGATCCTATATTCTCGACAGGCATGCCTAAAAAAACATTTCATGTCAAGTGGTGCTGAATAAACTTTTCTTTGACAGAATAATGGACCATATCTGAATCTTTAAACATAATGAGAACAATGGTTTTGGTATACAAGTTAATCAATTTTAGTCAGGATTTATATGAAATATTTCTAGAAATCAGGCCTCAGAATTCCAGTCTGGTTCAGAAAGAAGAATGCATTCTGGGATAAGCACACTTGGCTCCTAATGCTGAACCAGTAGTTTTTAAGACACAGTGTTTGCACTCACTTGTGATAGTTCTCTTTCTTTTCATCTCTCCAGTTCTTATTAAGCTGGTGAATCTTCACAGCCACGTATCTCTGCTCAGTCAAATCAAAGGCCTGAGGAAAGAAAATAGAACAGGAAGAGAAAGTCAGACATAAATACCAGCACCAATTGATTAGTAACGCTGCCTATTTTAACTACATTTTTTCTTATATTTTCATTCTATTGCGCTCCCTCCAGCTGTTTTTGATCCAAAGAATGTGTCTTATGTGAACAGCCCATGATTTTGTTCTTTAAGATGCCCTAGTCGACAAGTCTTCCAGTCAACCCAATGACTAGGTGATTATAAAGATATATACACTACCGGTCAAAAGTTTAAGGTCGGTAAGATTTTTTATGTTTTTAAAAGAAGTCTCTTCTGCTCACCAAGGCTGCAATTTTTTGATAAAAAAATACACAAAAACACAGTAATATTGTGAAGTATTATGACAATTTAAAATGACATTTTTATGTTAATATATATTAAAATGCAATTTATTCCTCTGAAAAAAAGCTGAATTTTCAGCATCATTACTCCAGTCTTCAGTGTCACATGATCCTTCACAAATCACTCCAATATGATGATTTTATGCTCCAAAAACATGTATGATTATTATCCATGTTGAAAACAGTTTTTTGCATTTTTATTTCAGGATTCTTTGATGAATAGAAAGTTCAAAGAACAGCATTTATTTAATTAGAATATTTTCTAACATTATAAATGTCTTTACAGTAACTTTTGATCAATGTAACTCATCCTTGATGAATAGAAGTGTTGATTTCTTATTTATTTCCCCAAAAATAAAATACAAATTCTTACTGACCCCAAACTTTTTAAAGGGTAGTGTTTAATGTAACAAAAGCTTTCCATTTCAGATAAAAGCTGTTCTTTTGAACTTTCTATTCATCAGAGAATCCTGAAAAAAAATGTAAAAAACTGTTTTCAACATGGATAAAAATCATACATGTTTTTGGAGCATAAAATCATCATATTAGAGTGATTTGTGAAGGATCATGTGACACTGAAGACTGGAGTAATGATGCTGAAAATTCAGCTTTTTTTCAGAGGAATAAATTACATTTTAATATATATTAACATAAAAAAGTCATTTTAAATTGTCATAATATTTCACAATATTACTGTGTTTGTGTATTTTTTATCAAAAAATTGCAGCCTTGGTGAGCAGAAGAGACTTCTTTTAAAAACATAAAACATCTTAACGATCTTAAACTTTTGACCGGTAGTGTAGATTTGACCATCCCTAAACCCAACTACACATTCACATACATATTTCCCATCACAGATCTGCTTACCTTGTATACCTCACTGAAGCCTCCTCTGCCCAGCAGATGCAAGAGCAGGTAACGGTCATTTAGCGTAGGATGATCTTTAAACCTGAGTCGAAGAGACAATGATGCAATAGATAAATCCACCATAGACCTCATTTAAACTCAGAAAAACCCTCAAAAGCCCTCTAATACATAAACCCTGTACTGAAAGCAAAAAGGCGAAAGTGTGGAAATAAACTTGAAAGTGCATACTGGGAGTTATCTTCATTGTGAATTCTCTGAGCTCTCTGATGTGAAGATTACGGCACGCGCTCCAACCGTTCCAGCTCCACTTGAATCTCCGCTTCCTCCTGCCAGACACACACACAGCATCCAGACATTAAGATCCGTTTCCACGACAACACAAATTTAAATCACTTTGTAATATGAATGTGATGATTTGAATACCTTCTTCAGGTGTCCGAGTCTCAGTTTAAAAATTTCTTCTTGCTCATGGTATTCTGCTAAAGATAACCTGTGAGGACATACACAAATTAGGACAAATTCCAATTAGGTTGAATCGCTAAACTACTCAAAGCCTAACCTGAAGCCTTTCCTGATGGAAGAAAGAAAACTCACATCTCGTTCTCCGCGCCGTTGCTTTTGCTCTTGCGTTTGTTGGGTTCTAGGTTGGGAGGAGGAGTCTGACTGGCGTTGGCGGTTTCTTCTTCATCAACAGTTTCCTCTGCCTCTCTATGTCCTCTCTCTGCCCATTGACTCTCTCCTGTTGTCTAAACAGACACACAGCAGCATAAGAAAGTCAAGTCTGATCAGTAGTTTCAGGCTACAAATTAAAAATATTTTTATTTTATACAACACACTTCCAAGCTTTTCTTTCCACATTTCATAGTATCCATAAAGTTCTACACCTTCCACTCTTTGCATGTTTGTTTCCTAAATATTTTGGCTAATATGATTATACTATCTTATACTAGGGATGCACCAAAACTAGGTTTCCAAAGTATAATCCAATATGTTCATTTTTGGTATATGCCGATACCTCCATTTTCATTACATTGGTAAATTAAAAAAAAATTATATTGTGTAACAAAAAAACCCAAAAAACAGGAATCATTAGTTAACTTAATTCATTTAGCTAATTGATTTCTTTCAATTATTAGTGGTCCTTAATTATGCATGTTAAAGGGCTAGTTCTAGGGCTGTCAACTTTAGTCGTTAGTCGGACTAATCAGTTGAATATCGTCTTGGTCGACTGAAATTCTTATTGGTTCGAACCAGTCGCATTTTTTTTTCTTTGCCAATAGAAATACATTTTCAATGATTTACTCCCTGATATTTATTCCTTTATAAAGCAGTTATTTATTACTGTATTCTAAATATAATTAGCCTATGTTTTATCCCCAACTTTAAATGCTTTTAGGCTATTTCTTGTAACTGCGCCACAGTTTAGCGCACACACATAACACACTCGGGAACCGCACCTACTGGCTGCGCTGCTGCTCGCGCTCAGTAAGGGATGTACTGGTAGGTGGTTTTGCTGTATTCATTCAGTTCACGCTACTTTAGTCGACAGAATGTCCAAGAAATCTAAATCTTTTGTCTGGCTACATGTTTGTGGAGGTAGGCGACGGTGGCGACCGCGTTGCTCCATTATGAGCGCGCACATTCGCGTGCCTATTTGAAATCAAACTTGAGCGCGCAAAAGACGTGAGCAGCTCTTTTAACGGCTTTATCATACTGACTCAATAGATTGTTTTCTTAATAGGTTTTTATCTGTACACTTGACTCATTTGAAAGTAGCCTCAATAATGTAACAAAACGAAATTAAACTTATATGCTATCTTACAACACAGCCTAGATTTCAGATAGTTTTTTAGGCTATTTTGTCTGTTGTTTAAGACGCCTAACAGATCGGCTGGACAAAAGTTAACCCATAGCTTTGTAAGTAAAGAAGAATACAGCCTGTATAAACGAGAGCTTTTGTTAGGATTTTTCATTATGTGGCAGATAGCAGGTATATTATTTTGTAGCGTGTGGTGTGATCAGGTGCGCGATTGTGACCGTCAGTATAGACCAAGGACAGAGCTCCTCACTTGCAGTTAAACAAATCACTTAATTTTCAAAGAATTGTATTATTATTATAGTTTTATTTATTTTCGATGTTTTTTCGTTGTTGTTTTATAAATGCTCTATGACAATTGTTTAAAAAATGTTCAATCAAAACATCCGTTTTTTTTTTTTTTTAGTCGACTAATCGTCGCGCAGGACAAGACCTTGGTCGACTAAGGATTTCTTTGGTTGAATACAGCCCTAGCTAGTTCACAGAAAAATATATATTTTTTGTCATGAGTTACTCACCTTCAAGTTGTTCCAAACCTGTATGAGTTTCTGTCTTCTTTTGAACACAGAATAAGTATTTTAAAGAAAGAATATTGGTAACCAGACAGCTGATGGCAAGCATCACATTTTTTTTCTCAACCATGGAAGTCAATGGCTACTGTCAACCGTTTAATTACCAACATTTTTTTAAATATATTCTTGTGTTCAATAGAAGAATTTTCCTTTTTACAGGTTTGTATGCTTTTATGATGGATGGATGAAACTGTTTGGGCTTCAAAAAGTTTTTTGTACCATTCAGTCCTTAATATCCTGACTCTTCCTAGCTTTATAATTTAATATAACTCAGTGTTTGGCTGAAAAAAGGAAGTCATATACACCTAGGACGGCTTCAGGGTGAGTAACTTATGGAATAATTTTCATTTTAACTCTATAAAGTGTCAGTTCAAATCAAAATGATGCATGTTGTAAAATTGTTTTTTATTATTATTATTATTTATTTTTTTAATCTCTTTTAGGTTAGAAAATCTGAAGAAAAAAGGGTCTGGGGGTTAACCCAAAAATCACAATACTACATTGTTATGAAGAGTTAAAATACTTTTAACATACAACCTAACATTTACTTTTTTTAAAAAGTCATATACATTGCAAAAAGAAAACAACAACAGATGATTAAAAGAAAACCATTTTTATCCGCTCAGCATATATAAAATAATGTGTACTTTTTGAAGAGTTGACTATGATAAGAATTTAGTGATTCTGAAACAAAAATTTCCACAAAGCACTTGTGTCACTTAAAATCACTAGAGTCACATGGATTACTTTAATGATGTCTTTACTACCATTCTGGGGTTTGAAAGTGGCAGTTGCATAGCTGTCAATGGAGGGACAGAGAACTCTCAGATTTCACTAAAAAGATCTTCATTTGTGTTCCGAATATGAACGAGTCTTACGCGAAAACGAGGGTAGATAATTAATGACAGAATCTTTGGCTAAACTAACCCTTCCTGAGAAGAGTGTGTTCACCAAGTTGCTGTCTGTTCATTTGTGCTAAACACTATGCCAGCTTCCACTGATGTGTTCACGGAAAATAATTTAAAATACATTAAAAATGTTCCTATAATGATGTTATGAAAATTTCTTTTCGATAAAATGGTAAAACTGACTTGTGTGTACTAAGTTCATGTTAGAAGGCTATGAAGGTCTGTGCACATATGAAAGCACCACATTCATTAATCACTGAACACAGACCTGAATGAGCCTTTTATGGCTAGATCTCCACACACACACACACACAGACACACACACACACACACACACACACACGTGTGGTGGTGAAACAGACCATCTTCTCTCAGGGCATGTCAGAGTGTGCGTGTATGCAACATTTGCGTAGTCTCTGAAGTTTGAGAGTGTGTGTATGTGCAACTCACGTACTCTGACTAAGATTCTGAAAGGCATAACCATCTGTCCACTGCTCAGTAAATGAGGCTCCGTGCCGTACGGTGGTGAAATGGCCCAGACGTAGCCGGTCCTGCATGCTCTTTTCTCTACATGCAATTTTCTCCTGTTTGGACTGAATTTTACAATTTATTAATTGCATTATTATAACAACACAAGTCATACAGAACACTACCAGACATTAACCATCATGTCTTCTCTGAACACACATGTACCTTTTCGATAAGCAGTTTCTTACTCATGGTCACACATTTATTGAGTCGTTCTTTACATCGTTCCAGCATCTTCTGCTGCTCATCGATTTGTCTGCGCAGGTCACAATTCACCTGCAGCGCACAAACACACCAACATAAACACAGTATTCTTCAGCAATGCAATTTAAAACCTGATATAAGCCAGATTTCATTCATGTTGAATCAGTGGCATTCACGGCTATAGATTCATAATTAAATCCCTCTTTGTGTATACACTTTTTGATTTGGGTCAGTTTTTTTCAGCTTTATGAAAAAAAAAGTCTTAAGGCTTTTATTTAATAAAAATACAGTAAAAGCCTTAATATTATGAAATATTATAATTTAAAGACTTCAATATTTGAATATTTTTTTAATCATTACTCCAGTCTTTCAGTGTCACGTGATCCTTCATAAATCAGTCAAATATGCTGATTGGCTGCTCAGAAACAATTCTTAGTATTATCAATTCTGAAAACAGTTGTGCTGTTTAATATATTTGTGGAAACCATGATTTGTTGATGAATAGAAGATTCAAAAGAACAGCAATTATTTGAAATAGAAAACTTTTTGTAACATTACAAATGACACTTTAAAGTGACCTTGTTGAATAAAAGTATTAATTTCCTTTAAAAAAAAATTCTAACAGACCTGAAACTTTTGAACAGTATTGTAAATAGCAAAGCTGGGCAGCAAAATATTAAGCAGATTTTCATATCGATGCTTTGTGTAAAAGACATACCCTGAGCAGGTCGTCAATACGTCCCTCTTTCTTCTCCAGATCTGAACTCTTACTGCTCTCCAGCGCTGCTAACTTCTCCATTGTCAACTCAGACTGAGAAAGAATGACCAAAGCTGGGTGTTAGCGTGAGGATCTGAAAGTGTCTGTGTAGGTGTGTTTATAGAAGTGTGCGCATTACCTGTGTGGCTCGGTGCTGAGTTTGTATAGAGGCTGGCTTGTGGGAACAGGAGGAGTGGGAGAGGTCTGTGGTTACGGAGCCGATGGAGGAGGGGCTTCCTTGCTGCACCTGTCAATCAAAACCAAAAACGTATTTCCATCAATACAAAACGCGACCCCTTGTCTTTGATTAAAAAATGTGCCCCTTTGCACTGCAACTCTATACAAATTTTTTTTATAATAATAATAATAATTACTGGTAATGTGACAGTACATGCATAAATATAATTATAACTTTAATTATTATAATGCTTGTTCTGAACTGCTTGTACAGAGCTACAGCAATATGTTGTCATCTTACTACAAAGCATCAGTTACAGCAATGTGCAATTTACAATGCACACTATATGTATGCACACCCTCATCCATACCGTTTACAGGTTTTTACATTTTAATTTTTAATAATCTATAGTATTTATTGTTGTAGAGCATTGCTCAGCGTTGCTCTAGTAAAAATAAGTGTTGTTTTTACTGCCTAAATGCAAGTTGAACATATATGCATTGCTGAAATTACATAGTCGATTAAAATACTACACCCCAAAATTTAAATTGTCATAATTTCCTCGCCCTCACGTTGTTTCCAAACCCATAAGACTTTGGTTCACCTTTAAAACACAGATAAAGATATTTTAAATAAAACCTGAGAGGTTTCTGTCCCTCCATTGAAAGTCAAGGTGAACGAAACCTCACAAATACGTTGTAAAACAAATCCATATGAATCAAACAGTTTAATCCCAGTCTTGATTGCTTTATACGATGGGCAGTTTAAAACAACGGTCGAACAGATTTGACATACATAGAGCACATCACATCTAGTAAGCATGTGTGTGTGTTATGCTCATGAACCAATGAGGTTTGTTCTAGTGTGTGACACACATGATTCCGTGTTTACCATATGAGATGCGCTCTATGTATGCAAGTTAAACGTGTTCAAAGCGATCATTTCTGTTCACAAGACTTGTATTAAACTGTCCGATTTATAAGGATTCGTTTAACAATGCCTTTATGAATCTAAATTTTAGTTACCAGGACTTTCAATGGAGGACCAGAAATCTCCGGAAGGCTTGCTGGGGTAGTCGATGTTACCGGTGTTAAATGGTGTTCAGAGGATTTAGAACATGAGCGTGAATAAATTATTCAATTTTCATTATTGGGTCCCTTTAATAGTTATGTCAAATCAATACATGAATAGAAAGAGAGGTCTGGCAGCAATAAAGAAACTCACGGCAGCAGGAGGGTTGGAGAGAGAGTGCTGAGGGGAGGACCGCGCCACTGGTGGAATGCCACGTGCTGGACTGGTACCAGTACCACTACCCCCTGCGAACTACACAGAAACACATGACTGAGAGGTTAAATCAGAGGAAGAGCATGAAAATAGAAGTTAAACCACAATGGGGGTCAAAACGGTTATTAATGAAAGACTGAATGCAGTAAATGCACCTACCTCAAAATAATCACTAATTTTGTGTCCTCTGCCTCCTCCTTTGCCTATGTGGGGGAATTCAGAACAATAGTCATTAAAGGTATAGTTCACCTCTGGAAAGATGAATGTGTGTTTAAAATGGGTATTTATGTAGAAGAAATGTGAAATTAGTTTTGGATTTGGAGCTTTCTAGATTGAGAAAAGCCAGAAAATGTTATTTTTTTTGGCTTATGTGAATGAAAGACAACAACTCCCAGAATGCTATTGATGCTGCCCTAAGAGGCCACTGCCAACCAGTAACAAAGTGACAATAAGTCTAGGCTACTAGTGAGTCTCCGTGAAGAGTCTGCCCAAAAATGCGTTTCGTGATCACCCAAAATGTCCGGAATTCGGCTTTTGCGTTCTACAGTCGCCAGTCATCATGTTGACTGTGGCCGAGGCAGAACGACGCGAGGCTGGTGGCAGTGATTACCGATGAGCGACACCTGTGAGACGCACCAGTCTCGTATTTCTCACGGAGGAGCAGGAATTTTCTTAGCAATGCTAAAACGCACATCAACCAATCACTTGTTTAGCGTTCATGTGAAGTGAACACTACGTTCAGATTCACCAATGGGAATGAATTCAGTTTGATTGAAACAACTGTATGTTTGTAAACAATGAATGGCGACTGCAGAAAGCAAAAGCTGAATCCCAGATATCGATGGCCGGACATGTCCGGGAAAAAGGATGGAAAACCCTACTGAAAAGAGGATGGAAAACCCTACTACTCCGCTTTCTCCACAGAACAAGAACCTGCTAACGTAGCTTACAAAAAAAAGACGTCTGACACTATGTGTACATTCTGTGAGTAAGACCGTACAATGGGCGGGTTGAGAACATGCGGGACAGCCCCTACTACTGACTGTGGTCGTTAGCCAGCCTCTGGCCAAAATATCCTCCGATGACGCAAAATTATGATTTTTCCGTTATTGGAGGAATTTTCCAGACAAAAAAATACATAAATCTCTTGTCTCAAGGGGATATGAGGATGGAAGCACGGTAATTCAAATATACTACAGGTTACCAAATATAAAGCTTAATGCTAAATCCTGAAGTATCCCTTTAAGAGAAAAGACACTCTAAAAGACACAACATTGCCAAATGCTCTCATAGCAGGTCTATCATTCACATCAACTTACCCTGGTTGTCAAAGGGGTCTCCTTTCCTTTTACGTGTTCTCTGGTCATTAGATTTCTTCTCTGGGGTCTGAGTAGGGAGAGACAGAGAGAGAGAGAGAGAGAGAGAGAGAGAAGAGAGACAGACATTGTAAGCTGCCAGGCGAATGCTAGAATCCATGACATCACCTCATTCCACAACCCCATTCATTCCAGAAGTTTCCATTGAAATGTTAGAGGCTCATACAACCTGAAAGACTGGACATCAACATACAAAGGCACAACAATCTCTGTAGATATGCCCGGTTTCAAATAAGTTGCATCAGTTTTAGTTTATAACGTCTAGTAATGCTGTTTTTGAACAAAACGGTTAAAGTGTAACTTTGTAACAATAGAAAACAGGTTGAAAATTGGCAATGTTGGTACTAGTATATATGAACAATGGTACTAGTTGTCCATGGCATGTTACCTGGATGTCCGTGAAGACTACAGATTATTCTTTTTCAGCTTTATAATAAGCAACTACAACAATTTGAACACCAAGCTGGACCCCCCTGACTGTCAACATGAAATATGTTGGCTGACAATAGCATCAGCTACTTTAGACCGAAGCAGAGATAGAATACTTTATGCCCTGTTCAGATTACACGTTTTTTTTTTGTCTGTTACGATAGTCACTGTGTCAGATTACGCGATTTTGAATAATAAAATCTTGTCGTGTCGTGGACAAGACACAATGTCAGACTACACGTTGCTTCCTGACCTGTCATCGCATGCCGTCTTTAACGGCGCGTGATGTCATCAAGAAAGCGAAACTAGCGCGTGACTTCCGGAAATGAACGTAAACAAACAATGGATGAAGCGGTGAGTGTTGTATTAGCTGTCCTGTGTTCAGAAAAACCCGACAATGGACACGTTCCTGGATTGCTCTGGCATTGCCTTTTCAGCGTGAGAAATACACGGTGTGAAGTGTGAGCGTGTGGACTGGTTGAATTGCGTATGTCTCACGGCCATTGCGTGAGACTTGAGAACCCTGCTCGAAGAGGACAGTACGGGCTGTCAATCCTCCAAAGAGAACTAAACTATTGTTTTCTTATATATTTTTACTTTTAGTTTTAACGTTAGCACCATAGTCTCTCTTTCGTTTCGCCATTTTTGAAAGTTGTGTACAGAAAAGATGTGCTCCTATTGGTCAACCTCATACATGTGACGGAACCGTCGTGAACGACCATTACAAAAATTAAACATGCTAGTCTTTGTGTCGTGAAGCATCGCAGACGCGACGTAGGTTGTCTCCCACTATGACACACTATACGAGATGATACGATCGAATCTTGCGTCCCGACGCCCGTTGTCGTTTACGAATCCCACGACACCCTACGTCAAATCGGATCGTGCCAAAATCAGGCTAAAAACGTGTAATCTGAACCAGGCATTAGAGACTCAAAGACTTTTTCAGAATGTGTACTAACCTCCAGCTCTTTGTCACTGAGGGAGCCCACGCTACACAAGCTCTGGTTAGATGACTCGTTTGTGTCCAGAACCCTGTTGAGCGGAAGACAACGGATAACTGAATGTTAATTTCCTAATAGGAAAGATCAGTGATTGTAAGGCAAGAAAAAAAACAGTGATAAGTCTTTAGTTCAATGCAAATTTAACACATAAAAGCCGCTTCATAGTCGCCACCAATACCAGTAAAATTTGTTGGTCTTAGGTCCAAAAGAAAAATCTGTTGAATCAAGTACTTTAAAAAATGTGTCCTATTTTGTCTTATCCAGTGGTTACATCCTTGTTAATCAATCGCAGTATCCGATTTCAATCGCACACACTTAACTCTTTCCCCGGCCTTGACAGAAATGTACACCTTTCCGTGTTTTCAATGTTGCTTTTTTTAATAACTAACCCACATTCAAGTGTTGATAAAAAAGGAATGCATGAAGCTAGAATAAAACAGGTAAACTAAAGTGTGTTCTTTCTTTTGATATATTGCATGTTTAGATATTCATACAACAAAATATTCTGGAGGTCATGAATCTTGTTAAAATAATCAAAAATGCTAGTGGTGCCTGGCAACTTTTTTTTAATGCTGTTAAATACAGTTGTCAATTCAGCAACTTTGTAGTGTACTTGGCAGCATGAAAAACTAAACTTGCATTCAGACTGTGAATGGGTAATAAACCGAAAACAAGAGAAGAGCCCTTTATGATCACTAACGCAGTCAATCTCTAAAGCAATGAATTCTGCACTCTCGCAAAAAGTCCTGTTATAATAATAATTTTAAAAAGCTGTCTTGTACAATGAATCTCTAATTTAGATTGTGTTCACTTTGTTTGTTATAATGAAAGGATTCACAAGCATGCTGTAGGATTAGGATGGGGTTAGGGATCAGGGGGTGGAGATAGGTAGGATTAGGGGAGGGGTTAGGGATCAGGGGGAGGAGAATGGAGATGGGTTGGTTTAGGTATATGTAAGGTGGGAAGAGTTGAATCTGGATCCAACAACTCCCGCTGAATTTCGTGTTCTGCAGTTAGGACCATCTCAACTTTTCCTCTGCAGTCACCCTACGTGGTGGAAGCAGAATTGTCCATTACCGCTGTCATAAATAATTTAGCTGACCACAGTCTACTGTCGCACACACACACTTGTTGTTTATCCAGTAGCGGCTTTGGAATGAACGATGTCCACAGACAAGGTAGAGTATGTTGCATGATTTCATGATGGTATACAGTAGCGGAGTGGCAATCGGGAGAGTCGGTGTTTCCCGGTGGGCCGGTAGTGTTTCGAGGCCGCGAGGGCCGGTCTGATGAAATGTATTTATTGCAAGTTCGCCATGTGCACCTGGGGCCCAATTAAGCGAATGGAAGAAAACATTTTTTTAACATTTTCTATAACGGAGCATATATTTGCACTCTTTGCCTCTTTATAGCAAAAAGACGCTCGCAATGGAATAGCTACAGTGGCGTAGGTGGTAGGGCGAAAGCCTATGAAAGCAGCTTTTGATGTGCTCTACGCGAGTTCCAAATCCGGCTTTTTCCTAACTCTCTCTTCTCCCTTTTCCCAACACATATGGAAAGATGTAAAATGTGTAACCTTACATTAAGCTCTAGCGTTATATTTTACCAACAAACTAAAATGGATACCATGATATGGCTTTGTGAGTTAATAAAACAGCACAAGACTTTAAGAATAGCATCCTGTTTGTGCTGCATGATCACTTTGCTCACGCGATCATCATGGTCATCCAACTGTCATCTGGTGTTTTCTCCTAAATAAAAGCTGAAGGGTTTTTTTCTTGCAAGTGAAGAAATTAGGACAAAAGTATTTGAATTTTCCTATATATAGTGTAATGTAGCATAAATATATACTTTTGAAATAGTCATTTTCATTTAGTACATGAATAGGCTAAATGGATTTTACGTCATAGGAATAATCATATAATAAATTACAATATTACATTATAATAATTGTTTGGCATCCTAAAACACCATTGATGATGTAATGCAGACTGAGACGCTCATAACTAAAAAGATGCTTGAGCCCTCTTTATTGTCCTGGTACAATGCTTTTTCTTTGTTCAGCGAGCAGTTTATGGGTTGAAGCTCTTAATTTTGATCTCTCAGAGAGCATGAGATTGACGCATTTAACCTTAAAATCTACTAAATTTTCTTGCGGGGAGCATGCCCCCGAAGCCCCCTAGGCACAGAGGTGCACCCAACATAGTTTTACAAAGTCCTATAGGAAAGAGCGACCATTTATGAACTTTACTACAACAAAGTTCCTTTTTAATCAGTAAAACTGTAAATGCTATATAAATCCTGCCGCGACGAGGGCCGGTGGTCTACGAAATTTCCCGGTAGTTTTTGGTCCCACTCCGCCCCTGATGGTACAGAAAAAAAAGACTATTGTAACGCTTGACGTAAAGCAAGTCAAATTTGTAGTTTTCTAATGTCTCATTAGAACTACAGAAACGCAACCCTATCTGGCAATCTTACATAGCGTGGTTATAACAGATATAGGACCACAAAGTGAATCCAGAAGTGCCTTTCACCCTTTTACAACTTCATGAACCACTGCAATGATATTGGAAACTATTTATTTTGGAATTATTTAAAGGTTAAAAAAAATCTTACTTAGTGTTGCTTCAAGTGGATTCTGACTAACTGACTCGAAACCTCAGATAGGCCATTGTGCTAATGCACTCAACAAATATGCATGTTAGGAAAACATTTCAATATAAGGCCCCTCAAGACTGGAATAACCTTCCTCTTTTCTTGAGGTCTATTTCCACGTTTGGTTTATTCAAATCGCCACTTTTTTCTTATATTAAAACTACATGTTCTTGTAATTAGGAACACCAATGGCATTACATATAAATGATTTATGTAGAAAATAGTAGTATGTATAAAATTGTTTTGTTTTTTGTCATTTTCTTTATCTTGATTTTCAAGATATAGATGTGAAGTTATTCTGCTTGTAACATTTTGCCATAAGACATATTGATAAATGACACATTAGTCGTTTAATGCATTCAGTTCATTATTTGTCAATATACTTTAATGTGTGCGCTTGCGTCAATTGTGGGGGTAAGGGTAGGTGAGAGAGTTATTGTTTTGTTAATATGTCTAAGTTTGTTTTGTGTTTTTGTATAAGTACTGTGTGGTTAACCTTTGCGTCTGTATACTGTATGTACGCTGCAGGACCCCCTTGAAAATGAGATGATACATCAAGGGATGATCCTGAAATAAATTCAAATTCATATAATTTGCTTTAATGCTTAACGCATGCATATATATATATATATATATATATATGAGAGAGTCTCTCACACACACACACACACACACACACACACACACACACACACACACACACACTTCTCGATGCATTTAGAATGCATGTAAAACAACTCCCCTCTCTCTAGCAATGACATCTCTTCTCCGACATCAGGACTAGACAACCCATCACCCACGTGACATCGCAGCAAATAGCAAACCACATCCATCCATCCATAATCAACATTTCTTCTAGTTCGAGGATCCATTTCACTCTGAAAGTTGAAGAATACACTATAGCAACTTACATTTAGTTCTTACAGGCCTACTTTAATTAAACAAAAAAAATTTTCATTTTCATGAAATCTTTAATTTAAAAAAAAACATTAAAAAAATCCTTTTGGTGCATCGCAATAAATTGGACACCACCTTCACTTGACAATCAAATATCTTTTAGGTCCAAAACTACTGTCCTTCTTAGAATAATGCTAATGGCATGCATGAGCTTTTGTGGAAAATTAGTGAAACAACAGCTGGGCAAAAGCAAGAGGAAAAATGAACTTAACATGTAACAGAAACTGAATGTACGAAGGCAGACAGGCCCAGGCCCTAGAAAAACACATGAATGAGTGAAGATGATGATGTCTAATGTGAGAGGGAAGGTGCAGGAATTAATGATTATCATTAGGGTAGGGATGATGGGGGCAGAAATATATCAGTTTGAGACCGGACAGACCTTGGCAACTCCGAACTCCTGTGAAACGGGCCTCCAGCAACTCCTGCCTGCGAGGATCCAAGCTGTGCAATTCCTCCATCATGGCTGGAAAGAGAGGAAGAGAGTGTGCATAGAATTATGTAGCCATAGTGATGCTGACAGATTGAAGGGACAGTGATGTGTACGACATGTTGAGTCATGTGTCTCCAATACATGTTTTCGAGAGCATTCTGAGATTCATGACTCAGCCTCACCACCACCACTCACTCAGTCATAACTCACTCCAACCTAAAGCCGTTTATCCTATAGATAACCTACGGGAAAACACCATGATCATGCAAGATCTTAAGACATGTCAAACCACATGCAACACATAACCTGCAGTGCATTTAGCAAGGGAACGTTGTTTCGCGAATAGAAAACAAATTCAATCGGTTCAAAATCATACACTGTAATGAATTTTATTCGAGGAGGAGGCTGGGGGGAAACAGTCACAATGAACAACTCTATGTCTACTTCTTAACTAAACAACCAACCAAACTATTAACGTTAGAGACACCCCACCACCGATTTAAATTAAATCTCACCGTCTAATATGATTTAAAGATACTATTAGTCAGGATTGAATTTGTATTATTGTTTCAGAATATTTCACATTATTTCAGGATTACTTGATGAATTGGCATGGTTAAGTTCTCATTCTAGTCTAATCATTAGATTGGATCAGTGCGATTGATTGATATAACCAATAACAATGAGAAGAAATACCGTTTTAAAGGACAAATGCTTTCACACAGGATCAAAACAAAAGAAACAGTATTTAAATACCGTCTCAATATCGCTTTACCCCTGGGTTTTGCTTCTTTTGTCTGTTGTTTCTACATTGCCCTGCGAATTCTTCCGCTAACCTCCTTCAACCGCAAGATCTGTCTTGTTACCTGTTTTATCGAGGTCTTTTCTCCCGCTTTGCCGATTAATTAGATCTCCTTTCTTCGACCGTTCTCCTCCTCTGGTCTCTCCGTCTCGCCCTTCCCGTCTCAGCCCGACATCTCAGGGCTAGGCCTCAGCCGAAACCCCGACCCTCGCCTGCGCTCGGTGCCTGCTGTGTTGCTAGGGGACGCCAGCTCCGCGTCCTACTATAGTCCGAGGACTGCGAGACTTCCGAGGCCTTGAGCTCCTGAACCCGCCTTTCTCCGCTGGCCTTCTGCGATATATATCTTCTACCAGATCTGAGGCATGTGGTACTTCGCTGCAGATCCACATCTAATCATTCCCCATCCAAAATTACTCGATTCGCTTCGAAGTTAAATAATTGTGGTGTTGTTTTTGAGATATTTTGTTTCTCTTGTTCGTCTTCGCTGCTCTGGGTCAGCACCGAACCGGGATCAAGTCCTGGAATGATAAATTGGCTCTTTAAATTCCGTTCCAGCCAAAGGTCTTCTTTTAGAAAGATTAGTTGATGTAGACGATAAAAAAATAATTTTCCCAATCAGATTCTCGAAATCAGAATCGATTCGGTTCTCATTTTGTGCAATGTAAACAATAATCGGTAAATCTCATATTTTCTCGTGAGATTGTGCAAAACATTTCTACCTTTCAACCACGCCCATTTCCACTAGCAAACACTTATCAATGAAAGGATTTTTATATATATATATATATATTTTTAATATAGGGTTTTATGATGTGCACATGCAGCATTATTAAAGAAAGATAATGCCAACTTTAATGTCAACTTTTCCCCCAGCTTTTGCATTCAAACAGCATTAAATAAAAAACTTGAAAAGAAAAAGTAACAACTTTTTGGACAGTAACTCAAATTGTCGAGTACTTAGGTGAAATGACAGAAATGGTGATTACTGCTATTGGTATAATGTTTCACTTCTCAATGGATGTATACAGTGTAAAATGCACAGAAAAAATGTGATTGTTTTCACTATAATCTGCTAAATTAATACATGTAAATGAATAATTTAACTGTGAACTTTTTTTTTACATTTTGAAATTACTGGGAAATAATTTTTGCACTTTAGCCAATCAAAAAAAAATCCTCATTTTCCCATGAATGTGGGAATCCTGTTTTATCGACTTTAGAGCCCATGAAATCAACATAGGAGTTATGTGGCTTACAGTCCACATTTAGCTTTGTGTCCAGTAAAGGACTAAAGGCAGAAGGAAAAAAAGTAGCTGACAATTTAATACCATCATGTAGTTTATTCATAACATTTAAAAAAGTCCTTAAAAACATCACTCAGTTGATGAACAAACAATTTATGGTCCTCAGATGCATCATGTCCTCCATCAGCATTCCCAAGTACGGCTGGATAAGATTGAGTCTCCATTCCACTCAGTGCGATCAGCACGCTTAATGGCATGTTTCAGCACCGCAATCTTCAAAGTTGTTACAACCTGTCCATCATCTTTAAAACAACCATGTCACCACATCCTCATGGTTCAGCCCAGATGTTCTCGATCTCTCCAAATAAGCAACCTTGATTCTAAGGCGGCGCCAGGACCTTACGATACTTGCACTGTAACCAGACTCTGTACATCGTCAGCTGCTTTCCTCTGTTCACCTGCAAGCGTCGGTCCACCATGTTCTGCACCTTCTCCAAGCCGGCACTGGAGAACAGATCATGCAGCTCATCTTGAAGAAAATGACAAAAGTAAAAAATATAAATCCCTGAAAAATGTGCGCCATTCTTTTATTAAACTGTATTCAAATTACTCTATACTTCATCAAATAGAGGTTCTTATAAGCGTATAATTCAAGAAATTACCTTGTGTGAAAAAGTAGACGCGTGTCCCATCCCCTCTAACATAGAAATTTTCAGACAAGCACCTCCCTGATTGAGTAAAGGACAAACAATTAGCTCTGTTGTTGTATTGCTGTTACAGCAATATCAGCTTCACATCCCAGTTATAGGCAGATGTAGTCAATAATGAAACATTTAGTACATATTTATTTAAATGACAAATTGATTTGACTCAAATTTTACAAAACAAGTTATTCAAAGTTTGTGCTGATAAAAATAATAAAAATATGATTTACATAAAAAAATAGTCCAAAATATGTTTTACAGTAACAGAATGCTACAATATTGAAATTTTGGTGGTTCTTCTCCCATCACAATTAGGCACAAAAATTAAGTGTTTTGAATGTGACTCAAGAAAACCTCCTGCAATCCAAAAAGTCTTCTTTGAGAAATGATTTTTTAAAAAAAGTTGTAACATCAAGGATGAAAAAACAAGGATGAAACATCTACCTTTTTTGAAACGAAGCTGTGCCATGTCATAGCGACCATAGTCTCTCAATAGTAACACTCCTCCAGGTTTCAGCAATCGTGCTAATCTATTAATGGAGTTCTGCATCCTGAAACAGATGGAGGTTGAAAAGTTAAAGCTACACTGTGTGATTTTTACCCCATCTAGCGGTGAAAAGGTATATGACCATCCAGTGAATATTAGTTTCTGTTCCTCTCAATTCCAATTTCATTTTAACTCCTACAGTGGCCAGTGTAGTCCAAGATTAACATGGGCTTCCAGTTCGAACTCTCGTCCATGAGTGTTAACTCAAACGTAAACGCGAAAGGCGAAGCTCTGAATTAACGGGTATGTCCCTCTTTGGCTAATGTACTTTCAAGATGGATGGGCAACATGGCGACCGACATTAGAACCCCTTACCCGTATCTATTTTCAATGGCATATTATACAATCACGAGAATACTTTATTACTTGAACGAAGTAAATATACATTAATGAGCACATATATTTTTGAAAGAACTAAGTGTTTTTAGCTAATAATAAACTAAAAGAGTTACACAGTGTAGCTTTAATGCACCGCTAGTGGTGGACAATCAAGAGGGACGACAGGTCACACTGTTATGTTTGTTGTGTGATAATGACATTGGCCCTGGTTTCAGACGACTTACAATAACACACACATTATACAGTTACATTTAAAACAAATTAATAGACATGAAATAGTGGCTATTTCAAACAAAACTGACCAATCAAAATGACATGTCACCAATAGTTTCGACATAGGTTCTTCAAGACAATATTCAAAGACCTTTGTATCTAAGCTGATATGTTATAATTAAACACAAGTACAAATGGAACATGGAAGATGGCTGAGAACCACTGTTTAAATATCACCTGCTTTATGGTCACAAATCATTAGCATTCTAATGAAGCATTTTCTAATATAATTTTCAAGACCTTTCCAAAATATGTTCAGATCAGCTTCAATGCGAACAAACAAAAATCCCCCTGCTTAACGGAGATAAACAAATGAACACTAGACCCTATTCACATTCCTGTTAAATTAAGAACAAAATCTATTTAGTACTGAAAAAATCAGCCTTTTTCAGAGGGAGGGGATACAAATAGTAATATAACAAGAGAAATATATTTCTGTCCTAATTCAAAACTTACTCACAGTGTCATTAACACTCACTTCTGTGGATGCAGGGCAGACAGCACAAATATGAGGACAATGACGTACAGACTGCGGTCTGGCATTGGATACTCTGCAGACGCATCACTCATATCATGGACAAATGCGTGACAGCGCGACGAGTCATAATCAGGGTTTAACTGCCAAAAACAATGTATCAAACATGTTTAAATAAAGGCCTGCTATGAATGCTTAATACAGATTTCTTAATTAAAAGAGATTAAAGCTTCTTGTTACTTACTTTGACAAGGTCTACAGCCGTGCTGGAGAAATCACAACCATAAACAAAGAGACCTGGGTCACTGTAAAGCAAATAGAAAATAATTTTTCATCTGCATGAGTAACAAACACTCTGGACAGGTCTGGCTGGTGTATATCTGGACTCACTTGTTTGTTTTTAAGATGGGAAAGACTGTATTGCCTACTCCACAGCCCACCTACAGCCCGCCAAACACACACACAAAAGTTGAAAGTGAGCATATTCTACTGACAGGGGTTTCATTTTAATACTGAACAGTTCACCCAAAAATGTAATTGCTCACTCTAAAGGCCCATTCAAACCAGGGATAACTATAATGGTTTACAATTAAGATCTAACTATATTAACAAAAATGGAGTGCATACGACACAACTATAATGATAACAGAACAGTGTAAACAATATTGTTGGAATCACTTGCAGAGCAATTTTTCCACAGCCAATAAGGATCTATCCTGCATTTAAAGTGGCAGAAGTGCATGATAAACTGCAGCAATATTTCCCACTCCTGCAGCTTTTAATATATAATCAACATTTTTCATAATTATGATCGTTCTTGGTGCGAACAGGCCTTTATTCCATATAATGAAAGTCAATGGAGTGAGGTTAATAGTTATTTGGGTGAACGTGCCTTTTAAAATGTATCTACTGTATTACAAAACTCACCTCTAGGATGCGAATAGGATGCAGAGGCTCCAGGAAATGTAGTGTCTACATGTGACGAGGGAACATCTTCACCATTTAACCGATACTGAACTGCGGTTCCCACCTCCTCATGGTCATGTGGAGCCTTTTGTTGAGGGGCCAGCTCAGGGAACTCTGTAAACAGCCAGTGGCGATCCTTGAAGAAACGGTTCTCGTGAATGGTGTAGAAATCGTTCCAGTACTCATTAGCCCTGCTGTCAAACTCCTCTGAAAGAGAGATATGAACAAAGAGAAGAAAAATCCTCTGAGCAAGTCTATATGTAACCAAGGTGGCGATAAACACTTAAAAGAAACCCCCCAAAAAATGCATAGGCAACTAAAAATAAAAAGTTTCAGTTAATATATTAAAATAACTAAAACTGAAATAAAATCTATATAGAAATCAAACAACTAAAACTAATACAAAATACAAAAGCACATACAATTAAAATGAAAACCAAAAATATAAAGATAAACTAAAAGCTAATTAAAAATATGTAACTATATTTGACTCTATTTTTGCATCTTTCAATTGTATTTTTATTATTAAAGCATTTTAAACATTAGGGTTATAGATGAAGTGTTTGATACCTTGTTTTTCTGCTGGGAGAGGTTGACCGTTTTCCTGCACTTTCTTCTGGGCAGCCGCCTCCTGTTCTGCTGACCACTCTACATTATCCCTACAAGAGGTGAAACACCATCACAGTGAGTGAGATTAAAAACAAATCAGGTGTATTAAAATGACAGACACATGTAATTGTACTAAAATGATGAACAAATCTAATTGTTATTGTACAATTATGTTGATTAACTAACTTCAACAGCATACATCTTTGCTACATGTACTATATACATTAACTACAGCTAATTAAAGCTTTATTTTGTCATTCTACCTGCATGATATGTGACCCTGGACCACAAAAGCAGTCTTAAGTTGCACAGCAATATTTGTGGCAACAGCCAACAAAACGCTATAGATCAAAAATGTTGATTTTTCTTTTATGCCGAAAATCATTAGTATATTAAGTTAAGATCATGATCCATGAAGATATTTAGTAAATTTCCTACCTTTAAATATATGAACATTTTATTTTTGTAAGTGGATGCAGCACTATCGGCAACACAAATGTAAACCTTTAAAGGTGATTTTCACACTACTTGGATTTTTTGCACCTCAGATTCCCAATTTCAAATAGTTGTATCTCAGCCAACATATTGTCCTATCCTATCAAACCATAAATCAATGGAAAGTTAAATTTCTTAATTTTCTTCTATTTTAATTTTAATCTCAATTTTAAAAATTAAGACTGCTTTTTGGTACAGGGACACATATATACATACATATTCTTAAAATTATCCATTCATTATATTATATATTCGGTATTCTGATGGTCAAATATAAGTCCAATCACTCCACAATATAAAATATGACATGTTTTGAACTTTCTAAAGAATTAAGTTCCCACCCATTTTGATATCAACTTCCATGACTTTTCCATTCATTTGTGTTTACTGTAATAATTATGTTTGCAGTCTGGAGTTTGTATGTGTGTGTGTGTGTGTGACAGCCAGTTCACATAACGTTACCACGCGTTGTGCTGAAACACCTGTCGCGGGTCTGTGAGGAAGCGAGTGCCGAACTGCGGTCGCTTCTGGGCTTCAGTGAAGTCCTCCGTGGGTCCATTAGCAGTTTCTGGCATGTTTTCTACGGAGGAAGAACCAGCAGCAACAGCAGGTACCGCCATGATCATATGAACCGGATGAACATTGTTCAGTGCGAGTGTTTCCCGGTGTTTCCCATAGGGTGTCTCCGCCTAGTTATGCTGTTCGCAAGGAAATATCGCCACCTATCGACCGTTCTCAGATGTGGCTTCTTTTATCACAATGACAGTGATGCTATGTAGCATCTAACAATAATATAATAATATAGGCTACAATAATATTGATTGGAAAATATCATCACAAACATGATTAACATGGTTATAAAACATATTTCAGGCTCAGTAAAGTCGTTATAAGTAAAGTTTCACAGGAGGCAATTCGTAACAATTAAAACGTTGTTTTATTGGTTACAATACAAAGCAGTTAATGCAAAATAAAATTAAATGAAACTTAAGCTAAAAAAAACCTAGCCTTAACCAGCAATATTGGAGATGCTGTTAATTAGAGCCCCAAAGTATCTTTCACAGGCAGCATCTGAGGCCTCCTCAGGCTTTACTATTATTTGAGGGATATTCCACTTAATATTAGTCATTCGTGTCATCAATATCCTGTGATATCCAATCTGCATCAGTCTCTGACTGTATCCTCTTGCTTAACCATCTGGCTCTCTTCATCAAAGCGTTCATCTGTCTCACTTCTCGAAGTTGCAGCATGATCTCTTCATCCCAGTTTGTCTTCTCGTTAACCTTTTGTGGTTACCGGTTACAGTACATACGCCACAACTTTCACAATTTTCTACTCATCTCATCCTGTTTCAGTTACACTCAAAAATGCAACATACTTCTGACTGAGTGTCCACAACATAGCATTTCACACAGCATTAATTCGAAAGCAAGTCAATAGCATACCAGGTTAAATAATAATAGCAATTTAAAAGCAAGCAAAATAACTTTGAAACAGGAAAATATCAATATCCAAAACTATAATAAAGAGAGAGACGTAATAATGCAATTTAATACATCACCAGAGAACCTCTAAGTGAAGCCGCTGTCATGGAAACAACAGTTCTAGAAGAGTTCGGTGAAATTCCGGAAGCAAGTGCATGTCTTGTATCTATGGCAACAAAAGTTTCAGAGGCAGCTGCAAGAATGTGTAACTAAGCCTGGCAGCAATGTAGTTAAAAGTGTTTACATTATTTTACGTCATGCTTTGCACTTCATCATTATCATAAGATGGCTGTCATTGCTCATATTCATGTCAAACTGAAGAGCGTTCATATTTGAACAATGTTTTCTTTAAAATCTCTTCTGGGCTTTGACACTTCATACATTAATGAACCCACTTGTGATTGATAAAGACATGGATTGTTGTTGAATGTTATCTGTGCCTGACTGGGAAATGACAGACCCCACTTCTCTTCAAAGGCATTATCACTGCAGTCACGAAGAGCAACAGAATAAACAGAGAGGCACCATGACATCAGGACCCTTGGGACAAAAAATAGACCAGAAATGACAGAATGGGATGTATATAACGACTCGTATGGCAGTTTATAAGAATGAAAGATTACGTGCAGAGTATCACCGAATAATACAACTTGACAACCTCTCACCTGGGTTTTTAACAGTGTAGGAATTTCACTAAACTCTTTTAGTCTTCATTTTTTATATATTGTAAATTTGTGTAGAAATTACATCAGTGACTTTCATTTTTTATGTCCTAAAACTGTTCTGTTTATCTTTTTAGAGAGCCTAAAATCTAAAGGCCCCCCAAAATTAAGTCTGTAATCCTTATATTTTTACAAACCTTAATGTTAAATAAATCAGAATCAGAATCTATGTTAACACATGAGGAATAATGCCTGCTAAATCATTCCAATGGCCGGTGCTGAAGGTCTCACATGTGCTCCGTCTTTCCCATGGCAAAGAGAATTAAATGCAATACATTTTATCTTATCTATTAACTTGTTTCATCTGACTCCATAAAATTATACAGTTTTTCAATGATATCTGTGCATCATTAAATACATGTTAATATATTGACTATGTTTGACTATGTTTGTCTATCAATGTTTGACTACATTGGTAAATGTAGTATTACAATTTCATAATCAATTGAAAGATAATCAATACAAACCATCAAATGTTCTAGAACCAAAATAACAAAACAGACTTTTGGGTCCAAGCACTTTAGACTTAAAGCATCAGGCCTCTCACACTGCAATAAAAATGATCATAGTAATACCTGAATTCCACCTGTAGAACAGTCATATTTCCAAAAATGTATTGACAAATATGGCCATCTGAGCTTTACAGAAAGTAGGAACAGCTGTGATTTCCCGCAGAAACCAGCCTCACTGCAATTAGCTAGTGTTTGAGTTGCACAAGATGTAATTTGTGTTTCATTTATGAAATGCTTTTGCTCACCACCTGTTGGTACAAGTCACAGAGCAAGTGTGCACTATTGTTGCCTAATGCACGGTTACTCCCATCTGGAGGAGGATCTTCCTATATGTTCACACAGAATATGCAGACTTTTCCCATTTCCATACTGATTTTGTAGTAAAAACCGCCAGTACAATCTGATAAAACATTTCCTGCCGATAAAACTGTTTAATGTTTTACAGAAGGTGGCACATTCTTGATATTAGAATGTTTGAGGTATTTAATGATATGTATTTTGTATTTTGGAATTATTAATGAGCATAATAACAATATATATATATAAATCATCCTTCGATGATCATCATCATTATTATAAATATAAAATCATCATCATCATAAATACAACAAAATAGTAAAGTGAAGCTGATTAAAGTGATTAGTAACACTGCATCTCAAGCAATGTTGATGTCCAAACACAGCAGTGTCTTAAACAAGTATATTTCAATGTGAGTCATTTGCAGGTGTGTTTGTTTGGGTATACGGATGAAACTGCATTTATCCTAATACCTCCTGTGTAAAGGATCTAAGGATTCCAACAGCAACACGAGTGTTACTTTAAGAGAGCAACCATACATCTTTTGTTTCATTTTCTTTGTTTATTATATAAAGGCTATGATTTAATTTTATAATGAGTCATAGTTGTCAAACATGCAGACAAAGTCTGAGCGTCAAGGTGAAGTCTTGAAACACAACTAAGATTATTCAATATAATCTTTTAGTATCATCACTTCATCTCCTGCTTCTGCTCTTCCCTGGCTTTCTCAAACTCTCAAGGCCGATAGAAGTCTGATATCATCTGTCAGGGATTTGGCATCAAAGGTTCAGATCTGATATTTCTGACATTTCTGCATGGAGATCCGTCCCTTAGAATCATGCACAAATCAGCATCAATTGAAAGACAGACTTTACAGTCTTCTCAATCTTCTTGAAATGTGCAGATGTGAACAGAAACTGGAAATAGAATCTGTTGCTAAATGATGGCAATAACAATGCAGAAGCAACTAACCCTGGTTGTAAACCTTGATACAAACTAGCCCCTCAAATCTGATTGGTTGGTTGGAATGTTGTTCGAAGAGGAATATGTTTGTGGGAGCAGGGGCCTGTTTCAGAAAGGAGGTTAAGTGAAAACTTGGAGTATGTTAACACTGAAATGAGGGGAACTCTGGGTTTTCTGTTTCAGAATGGGTGATATATGTCAAAACCCAGAGAAAGCAAAGAGAAAGTCAAGACTGTTTCTGAAAGAGAGGTAACTTAGGATACTCAGGCAGTTACCATGGCAACTTACTCTGCGAACCTAATGGTTGGGAGCAGGTTTTCGGGAAGGATGTGCCTCGCTGACGCTCTTTCTGAGAGTTTTTGTGTTGTTTCCTGGACACAAACTCATATGAGCCATCAAAGAGGAGATTCAGGATTGCAGGACAGTGGTGGAGAAATCGATGTAAATGAGGCTAATCTGATAAATGACTTTCATTTGATAACATCCTGCTGTGACCTCTGAAAGTAACCTAATAATTAGAATTTCTTTGTCCAATGTGCATTGACAATGACACACATTCCCATCATCGCACCTTCCGAAAATGAAACTACTGATGCAAGGATGCCAGAAGGATAGTCCGAGATATATGCCTTAACAACCACAACTGTTAAATAAACACTAATTATTCACAATTTATTTGTTCGTTTTTATTTTTTACAAATACAAAAGCAAAAGCAATTATTTTTCCTGCTGGATTTTCCTATTCTTCACATGTTGTGTATCTCCTCTTTATCTATCAGTGGTGGTGCAGGTCCAGCCTATGCATTCTTGCTGTTGGCCCAGTAGAAGTCAAATGTAAAGAGCATTGTACTACATGGAAATAGACAATGAATTATAGTTATTTAATATGGCAAATGTTTTTTTTTTGTTTTTTTTTGCCTGTGGGATACCATGGACATGAGAATTACTTCAAGTATTGTTTCCCCCTATAACAGTGATTAGGAATTACACTTGTGTATTTACTCAGAAGTATGTGGCTGTTGCCATGGTGAGCTTTTAATAACTTGGCCTGCGTTCCAGTCCTAAATTGTCATACCCTTCACTCGTTGACTTGGCTAACTTCCCTCCTACTTCATTACACTCAGATGTACGTCATTGCTTAGATTTTACAAGTGAAGTGCCCACTACCCTTGATTACTGGAATCAGCTATGGAGTTTTGTTTTCCCTTTTAGAATTTGTTTAATGCAGCATCCAAATGTGTGTTTGGGCTGTTTTAAATAAATAAAAATATGTATAATTAAAATATCAAAGTTGTATTTTTTTTTACTTGTTCAAACTTTACTTGTGAAAGGTTAACACAACACAATAATTATTATGATCCAGTTGATGAAATTTATGTATTAATTAATTTATTTTTTACAGCAGTGCATAACAGGAAAAATAGATTAACTAGGCCTAATTGTTATTTGTTTTGATGCTTAACACAATAATAACAGATAACAACAGAATACAAAACAAAACAAAAAAATGGGGAATACTAATAAATTAAACATATTGATGAATTATAGAATTATATGACACTGAAAAAAAGGAAAATAATTACAAACAGATAATGTTTTAAAGGTTTTTTTGTTCTTAATTGAAAATATGTTTTAAGTTCTTTCACAAATATAAGAAAGAGAGGTTTGGCATTTAGATATTTAGATTTATGAATGTGGAATTTTGCTAGTAATAAGCTGTTAATTACGTAAAAATGACATTTTGTAGATTTATCACATCAACAAAGCCTATGACCACATCCTTCCAATACAACACACATTCATTATAGATTAAAAACATCTTGCCAAAACATTTTCGTAAATGGACAATGGAAAAAAGGTAGTATCAGTTCCGTCAGAGTTGTCAGTCGCAGAGAGCAACTGGAGGAAATATCCTTTTAGAATTTTTTTAGATAGTGATTTGCAGGGTAGCATTTAAGAATTATTATATTTTTACTTTATTGGTTTAAAAAAGAGATGTGGAAGCATCCACACTTTTTTCCAACATATATTACCAACTGCATTACTCCAGTAAGCGATCACTCATCACAGATGATAAAGTAACAACGTCTTGCAGAAATAGTGAACGGACTGATCTATTATTGTTTTTATTAGAAGAAGCAAAGCAAATTTGCCAACAGGAGTATTGACCAAACTCAGAGAGACTTGAAGAAGAGAATGAGTTCCTCTCAATAAAGCAAGAGCACCTGATGGGATTGAATATCTATTGAAAATTCTTCACTGTAAAAAAAATATTTTTAAGATTTGTTATCACAACACTTTGTCTTTTGTCAAATGAACTTAAATAATTTATTTAGTTCAGATAACTCATTATTTTGAGTTTCTGATGATTAAATCAATCTCCTTCATTGAATTAACTCACTTTTTCCAGTTCAATCAACTTAAAATTTTAAGGCAACCAGGGTACTTATTTTTTTAAGTTAAACCAGCAATATTTTTACAGTAAAAAACTGGAAATTAAAAATGATCTATAAATTCCTATTATGAAAACAACAACCCTTGAGAATTGATTAATTGACTGACAAACAAGATATCTTTATCACACCAATTCTGAAAAAATATATAATTTATTCTTGTATAAAATATTACAGTTATTCCAAATGTATGAGGTGAGAAGTTGTGCTTAGATATCAAAGACCCGAGCCAAAATTAATTAGCAATTAGACGAGATTGCGTCTGACATCACAATCGTGTTGGATTGTGGTATATGTGCTGCCTGAGGTGTAGGTGCACGCGCTTATCTCAGAGTCAACCTACTCAGAGTCAATTGAACTAACTCAGTTCAGCTGTTCTGAAACCAAAAACTCTGAATTTCCCATCTCAGGGTAAATCAACTCAGAGTTCAAGGTTTAACTCAGAGTTGGTTTAAATATGTCTATGGGTTAAACCTCCTAATAGGCCCCAGGACGAGGCCGGTGGCGTGATTGCTGATGAGAGCGACTCCTGCGTGACGTCTCATATGTCTGGAGGGGCGGAAGCAAAGGAGGAGCGACGACAGTGAAGTACGAGAGAGGCCAGACCTGTACTTATGTTGTGCTTTGTAATGTGACAGCAGTCATCCGTGAGGGGCTGCTGTCTTTACTTTCATTTTATTATTAAAGTAGTTAAATGTTTGCGGTTTTCGTAAAATCATGTTCACCCTATAATGCATTAAAACTAAAGCAAGCTGTACCTAAACCTGAACACAGAAGAAAAAAAAAGCAACAAGAACCATCTTAAAATTTGCAATATACTGGAATTAATATTCAGAAGATGACAATTGTAGTAATCATTCATCTAGAAGATTCTAATTGTAAGATATATAATTGTAAACATTAGATTTGTATCAAAATTGAATTGCAAAAATAATGACCATATTCAGACAGGTTTCCCCAAATACAATCCCAGTCTGCCCCTGATCAGCAGAGGAATGATTTAATTCAGCAAATGACATGATATTTTTGTCTCTGTATAATAAAGGAAGTACAAGAAAGTATTTTAACACTCGGAAAAAGTTACACTCATTATCTTTAAAAAATGAAATGACAATTTGAGAATACATGATTAAAAATCACTTTAACTCTTTCCCTCATCATTGATGGAAATTTCAGTCTATCTGTGTTTACACTGTTATACGCTAGGGGGCAGTATGACTCATCTTATGAAAGAGTAGAGAATCTCCTGATCAAAACGAGTATAAAAAGCAGAAACAAGCTATAAAATGTTATCATGTTCATATGTAAAATAACGCAATCATCAACATTAAACACACATAAATAAAAAAACTGCCTAATGTTACCGAATAAAATGTCGAACTGTGCAAGCATTCAGGGGTGTTGATGGACTCAATCTACTCCATCTTATGTTTTGATTATTGTTCTGAATCAGATCCAGACGTAGTCTTGAAAAATAAATGTGAAAATTATCAAAAGTTCTGGCGTTGGCAGGCAACTTTTTTTTCAAAACGCTAGTGAAGAAAAGAATGTCAGCAGTGGAACTCAAAAGTATTTAGTGCAGGAATGTAAGAACAGAACAGTTAAGGGAAATTTACAACTAAAAATGAAAAACGTTCTGTCTGTTCATTTATACAGCAGCGTTTTGGGGGCCTGAAAACACAAACTTTTGAAAACAATACTGTTATCATCTCCATGTAAACTACAAAAATGTGAATATTTGAAAACTGACATCACACACGTGTATTAACATGTTCAGGCACGAAGTGTTTCTTTAAAAACTGAAATCACCAACTACTGGCCTGGCATGAATAATACAGCATTTTAAGTCGTTTTCAAGGATCAGTGTGAACAAGGATACGTTTTGACAACTATTTGTCATCTGTATGCGAAAATCCCAAAGGAAAATATTTTTGGTATATTTACTATTTTAGTAAATTCAATTGTTGTTTACAGTCCCTTAAAGTCACACCAATTCCACAACAGCATTACAGCATTGTCATATGCTGCATAATTGATGTCATAAAATAACAACTGTTTGTTTAACAATTATAACAATATTACTTATTACTGAGGTATAAGTGGAAAAACTAACTTTGGACTATTGAATTATTAAAAATTGTAATTGCTGTGCCACTGACCATGTTCAAACTGTAGCTATAGTTGATATTATAGCTACATACACATTCATATAAGATTAAAGTGTTTTCCTGCCTGAGACGTGTTGTAGAGATGATCAGTAGTTGTTCTTGATCTTGACAGAAGCAGATGTGGTTTCCTTCTTAACTGCCACCGATACGCCACATTTTGGAAGGTGGTGGTGGCTCCTTTGTAGAGTGGATTATTAGCCTTAAAGACAGGAAAGAGTTTCATAATGACCAGTGCTGCAGAGCTCATACATATTAATAATGAAAGTCTGCAAGATTAACCACGAGCTCATCTGTACTTCTCACTTTGACCACTTGTCAAATGGCCACTTTGACAGCATTCTTGGTGTTGAATGACTATCTTTCTTGAATGTTATCAAAATGGTAACACTTAACATTTGTTAAAGCTGCAGTCCACAGTTTTTCCTCTTTGTCGCCATCTCTGTTCGAAATCCGCAGTTGCAGTCATTCGTGGAATTATCAACTTTACGCGGCACGGCATGGATGAACACAATGTTTGAGGAGACTGTAAGGCTGTCAGTCACCACGCCGGTGTGGATACTGGCTTTGGAATTACAGATTATACTTTTGGAAGTATGACCAACATGATAATTTTCACCGGAAAATGTCATTTAAACAAGGAAGTAACATCCACTTTTGTTCTGGTTCTGACAATGCAGTAAACCGTGCTGATTAAATCTAAAAAGCAATAATCATATCACTTAATACTGTGCAAAAATGATACTTTATTCTCAAATTTTTAATGTTAACAACGTCAGTATTGCGTGACTACATGTAATGTCCTTCCCAATATGTATATTTGTTTTTGAATGGGTCTTTTTTTTCTGCAGCAACTGCTTAAGTTCGAACGAAGTCTTTTGCATTTTACAGCGGGTACATCTCTGTGATTGTCGTTTTGAACTCTGGATTCACCATCAAATTGTTTGATTATATAAAGTGCTGTGAGAAAAGGGTAAATCTCCATCTCCAACATCCTCTCACGCAATATAGCCTACTAGCCGAGACTCCTCCTTTATGTGTACAGATGTGACGTAATGACACAAAGACATGCTCAAATCTCCTGTGGAAATCCACCAGTACCATTGGAATTAAAAACATTATTACAAGCTTACCGCTTTTAATCGCGCTAAGGCAAGCAGATAGTTTTGAACACTGGCTGATAATGTATTTTAGATCAATTTTAAACCCAAAAAAGCTACGAACCGCAGCTTTAACATGAACTAACAATGAAAATAATTAATTAACCTTAATGTACAAATTAATTAACTCAAACATAATTCAAAATCAAAAGTGGATCTATTAATATATTTAAAGCTACACTGTGATTTTTACCCTCATCTAGCGGTGAAAAGGTATATGATCATCCAGTGAATATTAGTTTCTGTTCCTCTCAATTCCAATTTCGTTTTAACTCCTAACGGTGGCCAATGTAGTCCAAGATTAACATGGCTTCCAGTTCAATCTCGTCCATGAGTGTTAACTCAAACATAAACGCGAAAGGCGAAGCTTGAATTAATGGGTATGTCCCTCTTTGGCTAATGTACTTTCAAGATGGAGGGGCAACATGGCGACCGACATTAGAACCCCTTACCCGTTTGTATTTTCAATGGCATATTTTACACTCACGACAATACTTTAGTACTTGAACGAAGTAAATATACATTAATACATATATTTTTGAAAGAACTAAGTGTTTGTAGCTAAGAATAAACTAAAAGAGTTACACAGTGTAGCTTTAACTAATATAAACAAAGATAAACACTGTTAGAAATGTGTTGCTCATTGTTAGTTCATACATTAATGGGACCTTTTGTAGAGTTACCGTAAAAATCATATTACACCATTACAGAAAAAAGATTCAATGGGGTTCAAAGCCTATAGGGTTCTTGACTCAGTTTTAAAGAACCCTTTAAACCAAAAAGGCTCTATATAAGGAGAAATGTCACTCTTTATTTAAAGGTTATTATTTTTTTCTAATGAATAAGTAAAATGAATGAAAACTAAATTGATTTTTAAAGATAAAGCCATAAAATAAACCCCTAAAATGTTCAATATATGAAGCAACAAACAGAACACTTTAAGGTTCTATATAACTTAGTTAGGTGACTGTTATTTTGTCTGAGATTAAACATGGCAGAGAGATTAAACATGTTAACATGGCAGAAAGACTAGTGTAAGAGAAACGCTGATAACACAATACCAACAGAACATGGATGGTATTGCATTAATAGTCTGAATGCTGGTCTCACCGCTTCCCACTTAGCCCTGGCTTTCTCTTCCTCAAACTTGGCAAATTCATGACGGTCATGAATGGTGATCAGGAGCTTCCACACAGAAGCGCAGCCAAACCCAGCAGCAGGATCGCAGCAGCAACCAGATGAGCAACCACCAAGATGTCAGGACCCTTCGGACAGTCTGTGGAAAAGAAAACAAATCATACTTTATATCAGTTGCCATTTGAACTGATCTCTTCAGATGTCTATTATTCTGTTCAATAACTAAGTGTCATTGTGTGGTCACACATGGAGAGGGGATGAGCAACTAATTGATTCATGTTAGATTTAATAAAAGAAACAAAACACTCAGGAGCACAATATTCGATTTTCAGACGCAGCGAGAGAATCTGTGACAGTAGGAGAGCAGATTTTATTAGCATGTGTGTTTGACAGCTACATGTCACATATTGTCTCTCCTGCCCCTCTTCTTCTCTCACCTGCTTCTTTAACAAGATAGAGAAAGGATTTTCCACTGGCATCTTCATAATACTGGGAAGTTCTGAACACAGTCATCCTCATCCTTGTAGCTGCAGTTCACTGCGTTCTTCTCATGAAAGACTGGAGAGAACAGATGATGACCGTATTAACTCTGCGAGAACAACTCAACACAATATACTACATGAAAAACTTAAAGGGTTAGTTCACCCAAAAATGAAAATTAAGTCATTAATTACTCACCCCCATGCTGTACCAACCTCATAAGACCTTCGTTCCTTCTGAACACAAATTAAGATATTTTTTATTAAATCTGAGAGCTGGATCATCCTCATAGACTGCCTAAGGGACTGGCTCTTAACGGCCCATAAAGTCATTAAGAGAAATGTTTAAATATTCCATGTGCCTGCAGTGGCTCAATTGATAAGTTTATCAAGCGTACAAGACTACTTTTTGTGCGAAAAAATAAATAACGACTTTATTCAACTATTCCATTACTTCCTTACTTCCACTTCGCATGTGCGGAGAACTGACGTCTTCTTTGACTACTTCTTGTTACCGGCTGCTCACCGCTCACTGCTTACCGCCACCTACCGTATAAGATGATGATCTATATATAAGGTGCTCCGGATTATAAGGCACACTGTCGTTTTTTGAGAAGATTAAAGGCTTTTAAGTGCACCTTATAGTGCAGAAAATACGGTAATTGAAAAGCGTATGTACAGGGCAGATCTTCCTCTGCTTGTAAACAGAAAGTTTTGTGCTTCCAGCTATATCAGCACGTCATCTTATACGGTAGGTGGCGGTAATACTCCTAAGCGGTGAGCAGCCGGTAACACGAAGTAGTCGAAGAAGAACGTCGTCATCTCAGTTCTCGCGCATGCGCCCATAAGGAAGTGATGGAATAGTCGAATAAAGTCGTTATTTATGGGGGTTTTTTTGCACAAAAAGTAGTCTCATCGCTTGATAAACTTATAATTGAGCCACTGTAGGCACATGGAATATTAAAACATTTTCTTTAATGACTATATGGGCCGTCAAGACAAGAGCCAGTCCCTTAGGCAGTCTATGGAGGAGTGATCCAGCTCTCAGATTTAATCAAAAATATCTTCATTTGTGTTCCGAAGATGAACGAAGGTCTTACGGGGTTGGTACAGCATGGGGGTGAGTAATTAATGACTACATTTTCATTTTTGGGTGAACTAACCCTTAGTCACATATAGCCAAATGAAGCTGAGGTAAATAATGGCATTATTAATAGAAACAAGTTATATACTATAAATTAGGGGTATACCCTTTTGTATAAAATAGAAAACAGCTGTTTTAAATTGTAATAATGTTTCACAAAATCACTATTTTTGATCAAATAAATGCTGCCTTGTTGAGCATAAGAGACTTCAAAATCCTAGTGTATTAATATAGGCTACTGCGGCTAAAAGGCATTATATTGTGCATTGGTTGGAGGTAGAGATATTACCCAGCTCATCCACCAGCACAATTTCATCTTGCAGACGTGATTGCAGTTCTTCTCAAATAGATCCCCTCTCTTATAGTGTTTACACTCCACACACTCCCTGCAGATGCACATACAAATCCACTTTAAACCATCAAGTAAAGAAAGAAAAAAGCACCTAAACATACTCAATGTCCACACACAAACATTAAGCTACCTAAATAAAGATATACCGTGGTTTATTGATTTTTACATAAATATTCCAAATATTACAGTCATAATAAAGGTGAACCTAAAAAATAGAATTTCATGTTAATGTCCATTTTAGTAATTCAACTTAAAAGGTGAAACTAATATATTATATAGACTCATTACATGCAAAGTGAGATATTTGAAGCCTTTATTTGTTATAATTTTGATGATTATGGCTTACATCTTAAAAAAACACCAAATTCAAAAAAAGGATAAGTATACTCTGAAAAGTATAATTATGCATATGTACTCAATACTTGGTTTTGGCCCCTTTTGCATGAATTACTGACCCAATGCGGCATGGCATGGATGCTATCAGCATGTGGCACTGCTGAGGTATTATAGAAGACCACAATGCTTCAATAGCGGCCTTCAGTTCTTCTGCACTGTTCGTTCTCATGTCTATTATCTTTCTCTTGGCAATGACTCATAGATTCTCTATGGGGTTCAGGTCTGGTGAGTTTGCTGGCTAATCAAGCACAGTAATCGCAGGGTCAGTGAACCAGGTTTTGCTGTTTAAACGTCTTACTGGAAAATGGAGATAGCATCTCCATAAAGCTTGTCTGCGTAAGGAAGCACAAAGTACTCTAAATTTCCTGGTAGACGACTACGTTGACATAATAAAGCACAGTGGACCAAAGGCCTCTTTACTGAAGTGAGTAAATTTTGCATCTCATTTGGAAACTAAAGTAAATAGACTGCATTTATATAGCGCTTTCACAGAACCAATGCAATGGCCACCAAAGCATTCGCCTCACTCATTCATTCATACACCGATGGCAGTGTCAGGCATACAAGGCGGCATCCAGCTCGTCGGGAGCAGCTGGGGTTAGGTGTCTTGCTCATGGACACCTTGACACTTGGTCAGGTGGAAACTGGGGACTGAACCACTAACCTTCCAGTTTGTCCTTACTTATCCAGCTCACCACAGTAAACATAATGAATGGCGACTGTGGAACGGAAAGCCGAACTCCCGGACATTTTGGCGATTTCGAAACGCATTTTGGGCAGACTCATCATGGAGACTCACTAGTAGCCTAGACTTGTTGTTTAACTACTGCGCTCTGTTACCAGTAGGCGTGGCCTCCTAAGGCAGCATCATGTGCATTCTGGGAATTGTTGTCTTTCATCCACATAAGCCAAAAATACATTTTCTGTCTTTTCTCAGTCTAGAAAGCTCCAGATTAAAGAAAATCACATTTCTTCTACACAAATGATCCATTTTAAATACATATTCATCTTTCCAGAGGTAAAGTATCCCTTTAGAAGCCGAAATGTCCAAATAGGCCTATTTCCATTATGTCTAGACAGTATGCAAAAACAGCTGTAGGCCTACCTTAATTCCAGGTAAAATTACCATCTCATGTGAAACTTAATAATCAACAAGATACCACACATATTAAACAGAAGACCATACTGATGGAGAAAATTAGAAAAAATAGCATGTCTAGCCCACAAACAGACATTACATGCACTTGACAGAGTAGAAGTAAACTAAATGTCATGAATACAAGTATAACTGTGAATATATGATATTAAAATATACAATAGACAAAAAGCATAAATGGATCAATACAAGAATAATATTTGAAAGGATAAATCATAGAAATAATCATAAAAGAATAATTGTAATTATCATACGCATATTTTTCTTTCATTTTCTTATACACCATGTTTAACAAGATTTCTTCTTTAATATGAATGAGTATGAATAAATAACTTTTACTTTTAAATTGCATTTGTTTGGTTCTTTGTTTAATCCCAAACAATTATTTTAATTTTATTATTAAGAGGTTTGCACAAAAGTTAACTGTAAACTGCAGGCATTAAACTTTGCAAAATGAAATGTCTTTTACTGGAAGTATTCTGTTAACTCTGCTTAACTATAATTACAATAACTGAAACTAAATATACTAAAGCTAAATATAAATTTGAAAACAATATTAAAATGCAAACTAATAAAAAAATGCAAACCTATAATAACCTTGATCTAAACTTCATCCTTGCTAAAATAGGAAAACGTGCCGACACACACTTACTTTTTGATGGTGCAGGCATCTGGGCAGGTGGGGCACTTCTCACAGGTTGATCCATAAGCTCCTGGCTGAGTGCACTCACAGACACCACACACACAGTGTCCACGGCCACTACAGAGCATTCCTCCACTCCCCATACAGGTGTCTGTGCGGGTCGAACAGTCACAGCTCTCGCCAGACCATCCCGGACCACAGTGACAGGACCCGCAGTTGCACTCACCATTACCTGAACGGAGACAACAAACATATTAACGGCTGTTAATGACATTATATGAAAGTAATCTCAGGGCATTGCTGAAGGTGATCATGAGGTTTATCCTTAAAGTTTTTTTCACCCAAAATGAAAATTCTGTAGATGAATGTACTATAAGCTTTTTTTTTCAATGGAGCATAAAAGTAGAAATTCTGAAGAATCTACAAGCCGCTCTTGATATACAATTGTTCATAGTGACTACAGATACAAAACTCATTAAAAAGTACTGTATTAACAAGACAAGTATCATTTACCATAGTTCATATAATTCTATATGCCACTAATAACTTTGTGTGGCCAATAGCTGATTTTAATCAACTTTATGCTGTATTTAACATACAAATCTTGACCCCAAACTTTTGAACAGTTAGTGCATGTAAATATACTGTATATATTCTAAATTCAACCACAGTATGTGTGTAAATCCTGAAATACATGTTGTAATGTAATACCAACATAGTGTTTGTTATTGAAGCAACAAAGCATTAAACTAAAACATCAACATTTCCCAATTCAACATGTTTATTTCAACACACATAATTCATAAGAAAAGCGGTTGCATAACCATAGCCACAATGTTAAGATTAAGTCTTAAGATCTAGCCCACTCCCAACTAGCAGTTAGCTAAGGTGTAACCAGTCTTACTTTTCAGATTTCAATAGACCAATCTACCCATTTAGGTAACTTAAAAAAAGTTATGACTGGTCTTTAGAAATAGATGACTAGATGTGACTGACCACTAGTTTGTACACTGTTTTGTTCATTGTGTGTGTTTCTGGTAAACCTCAAGTTGTGGAGACAAAATGTTGCAATACCATAAATCTTTGTCCTTGTGGGGGCATTTTTTGGTCTACACGAGGAAAACAGATTATAAATCATGCTTAATCATGTTTTTTAATCATGTTTTTAAGGGATAGAATATACCACTTGTACAGTTTAAAAATCATTGTGTCTATGGAAAGTCCATATAAAACATGAAAGCCAACGTGTGTGTGTGTGCGAGAGAGAGAGAGAGAGAGAGAGAGCGTGTGTAAGTATGTGTGTTTACCGTCCCGTGCCAATGTTTTCAGTTATTTATACCCAGAGGCTATACTTGTCGACTCCAATTCTTCATATAGTTTCATATAGTAACACCCACACATCAACTCAGATATTTAGCTATTGGCTAATCAAACTATTTCACAAGGCATTTAACTAACAAAACCCATCACACAAGCTACTAAAAGACTCACTCTCTCTAACCAATACATTTCATGCATTTAGCTGTTTAGCTGAATAGAGAATATGACATGAGCAACATATCGGTAAATCATGTGACAGGCTTCAGGCTGCTGGCGCTCCAAACAGGATGTGCACAGACATGCAAAACTGATCATCAAAAAAGATCATCCTCACATAACATCTAATAAATCCAGCCCATCTGATTCAGACTGAGTCACTGGTTGGTTCTAAACATGGATGAAATGGTCTAATATGGTGAAACACTGTCTTCACGATGAGTCAAGAACAAAAAGCTGAGAGTAATCCTTTACAAACATGCAATGCTTTATTTGTTCTTTTAAAGCTACACTGTGTGATTTTAACCCCCATCTAGCGGTGAAAAGGTATATGACCATCCAGTGAATATTAGTTTCTGTTCCTCTCAACTCCGATTTCGTTTTAACTCCTACGGTGGCCAATGTAGTCCAAGATTAACATGGCTTCCAGTTCGACCTCTGCCCTATGCAGTGTTAACTCAAATCGTAAACGTGAAAGGCGAAGCTTGAATTAACGGGTATGTCCCTCTTTGGCTAATGTACTTTCATGATGGAGGGGCAACATGGCGACCAACATTAAAACCCCTTACCCGTATGTATTTTCAATGGCGTATTATACACTCACGAGAATACTTTATTACTTGAACGAAGTAAATATACATTAATGAGCACATATATTTTTGAAAGAACTAAGTGTTTTTAGCTAAGAATAAATTAAAAGAGTTACACAGTGTAGCTTTAAGGCAATTGTATCCAACCTTACCTGAGCACATCAGTCCTTTGGAACGGAGGCAGCTGAAGTCGTCACATTCACAGTACGGCCCCCAAACCTTCCCAAATTCACTCGAGCGACAGGCACACTGGCCGCACACACAGTCTCCTCGTCCGCTACAGGCCGGGGTCTCTGGGTTGGGGCTGCAGTTGCCTTGTTGGCTGGGATTATATTCGCCCTCGGAGCACTCGCATCGAGAGCCGAGTCGGCCCGGATCGCACAGGCACACGCCGCACTCCAGGGTTCCATTGCCGTAGTGACAGGACGGGCTGGCGGGCTTGGAGGACTGCTGACAGCTACATTCACAGGCAAAGTCCACAGTGACATGAAGGCTGTCTTTAAAACCCATTGGCTTCACGATGAAGGTCCGACTCTTTTCTTTGGGACAGCCGTGAAGTTTCGCCTCAATGTTAAATGAAACCTATGGGAAAGTAAGATAAGGAACTGTAGAGAATGGCAGTAGAAATGTTGAGGTGATGAGTTTGATTCCCAGAGAACGCATGAGCTGAAAAACTTATGGCTTGCAATGTCAGTCGCTTTTGATAAAAGCATCTGTCAAATGTGAATACAGTCAAACCTAAATTTATTCAGACAACCTTAACATTACTCACATTATCACATTTTTTTATGGTTGCAATCAACAAATGCGGATATGTTAATAGCTTGTTTATTTTGTGAGAGTTGTTAGATATATGTATTACACTGTTTAATTGTTCTATTCATTTGCTCTTTGCATGTTTCTACAAATTGTACAGCACATTGGTCAACTACCTGTTGTTTTGAATTGTGCTTTTGTAAATAAATTACATTACCTATAGTTTAGAAAATGGTAATAAAATATGATAAGAACTGACAAGAAGAGTTATCAAATCAGTTGATATTCCACTGGTTTTGGCCATCCTTCTATAATTAGACTGTCAGAAAAATGGGGTTGAATTGGTCTGAATAGCTGTCAGCTGTTAAATTTAAAGGGATACTCCACTTTTTTTGGAAATAGGCTCATTTTATAACTCCCCAGAGTTAAACAGTTGGGTTTTACCGTTTTCGAATCCATTCAGACGATTTTTCTGATATTTAGAAGAATATCAGTAGCCAGACAGTTTCTGGTCTCATTGACTTCCATAGTATATTTTTTTTCCTTCTAAGGCAGTGAATGAGACCAGAAACCGTCTGATTACAGACATTCTTCTAAATATCAGAAAATCGGCTGAATGGATTCGAAACAGTAAAACCCAACTGTTTAACTCTGGGGAGTTGTAAAATGAGCCTATTTCCAAAAAAGTGGAGTATCCCTTTAAGTACACAATTAGACAATGCCAATTTAGGTCAACCAATTACCAAGCAATGCTTACTTTTGTTCAATTTGTGATGTAAAAAGGTCACATTAGCAATTAAATTGGTCCTAAATTTGTATTATTTTTTTCTGGTACACTGCATGAAGAATCTTTGGGGATCATATGTCACAGGATGCTTTGTTTTGCTATCCTCACTTTCATTAATGAACTGAGTGTCCTTCACCCGCCACTAGTAAAAAAATATAAAAAATGATATCTGGTGTCTGAATAATTATTGGTTTGACTGTATATTTCTTTGTTTAGAAAATAAACAGTGTTTAAATGAACCACATAGAGTGATATTTAAGTATACTGATGGGTACACATACTATATAGTTGCTAATTTTCTAACATCAGAACATCAGATGCTGACCATATCTCCAATTTTGAGTCCGTCGCAGGACCACACCCGCAAATGACCTCTCCACCCAAGCATGTTGCGTTTATGAACAGAGACAACTCATCCGGCACACCCAACAGCTCCAGCTCAACCTTAGACCTGATCCTCTACAAAGACAAATGGCACATAGAACAAAGGTCAACCTCTCTGACTTCACCCTTTATTTGTAGAGTAAGCCCTACTGGGCTTGAAATAGGTAAAATATAAGACATGGTCAATGTGGCACTAGTCATTTAACTATGATTTAAATGATAGTTTGTATACTTTATGCACATATACATTGTATTTTTGTAATATACTCGGAGAACACGGACTCTGGATGCTGTATGTATTTAGCTAATGCTAATGCTATTGTCTGGTTAATTTTTAGGAACACACTTAAAGCTATCAGAGAGCATGATGATTCAAAGCAAAACAGAACACAAAGTTCTCATAACCAACAAATTCCTGCCAAAATGACTTACTGCATATGCATCCAGAATGAGTTGCACAACATTTCCAGAGTCTCTAGTGAGCGTTCCAACTGCAGAACCCGGAATCAGCTCACTGTAATTCTGTGAGAATGCAGGAAACATGAAAACATCAACATTAATGTGTGTAAATGTTATGCACAAATGTGTTGTATTAGACAAAAATATAGAAAACTCATACTATATAATGGCACCATATTGCTGGTTACAGCAAAGATGAGGTTGATGTTATTCTCAGAATATCTTGTCCGTGATCATGCCAAGTGAGGGATAGTCCTACAAATATACATATAAAAAAAAAAATATATATATATATATATATATATATATATATATATATATATATATATATATATATATATATATATATATATATGAATTTTCAGCATCATTACTTCGGTATTCAGTGTCACATGATCATTTAGTATGAAGGTAATATGATGCCATAAAGAATCGCATTCAGGGAAAAGATTTGTGAAAATGTACATAAAATTGCAAGCATAAATAAAAAGAGAAGAATGCGCAAGATAAGATTTGTGTAAGAAAAAATATTTGCAGCATTTTACTGTTATTCATTAGTGTAATTCATGTATTGTGTAGCTGCAGCTTCATGCTAACGCAAAATAAATATGACCTGTATTCTTTTGACTCATTTTTCCTTCTTACACTGTTGGCACATTTTTTTGGCACAAATCGAGTAGGAGTCAGGAACTGCAAAACAGATTGATTGCATAAAACAAACCTTTGTGTAAAAAAATGCCTAAATGAATACTTGTGTGTATGGGGCAAAAAAGTTTCCCGAAATAAAACTGTAGAGTTGGGTCTTTCTTTTAGCTGCGTTTTAAAAAAAATGTATTTAACATGCATCTGTGCATTAAAGTACCATTTTGGCCACGAGAATGATGCCTGAACCAAAAGAAGATAAAGATGTGTTCTGGCGACTAGCGGGTTTATTGAACCAATCAGATAAGAGTAAATCGAGAGTCAGCGAGAAGCTCAGTTGATTTGGCTACATGATGAAAGTGGACCCGCCCACTTTTTCTTTGATAAGTAAGACAGTTCAAAGAATAGCATTTATTTGAAAAAGACTTTTGTCTCGAACTATAGGTCTTTACTGTCACTTTTGACAAAACATCCTTGCTGACAAATATTAATTTCTACATAAAAAAATATATTTTTGAAATGTTACAAACACAACCCCACACACACACTGTGTTATATATATATATATATATATATATATATATATATATATATAAATAAATACACACACACATATATATATATATATATATATATATATATATATATATATATATATATATATATATATATATATATATATATATATATATATATATATGTATATATATATATATATATATATATACATATAACCTACATACACACACACACTCACACATGTCTGGTTTACTATCTTTGTGGGGACTCTCCATAGGCGTAATGGTTTTTATACTGTACTAACTGTATATTCTAACCCCTTACTCTGACCCTACCCCTAAACCTAGCCCTCACAGGAAACATTCTGCATTTTTACATTTAAAAAAATAATAATTCTGTATGATTTATAGGCGTGTTTACCCATGGGGACCTCATTTTAGGTCCCCACAGTGACACGAGTCCCCATGAGTCTGTGTGCTTTCAGGTTTAAGTCCCCACCGGGATAGAAAAACATGAACACACACACACACACACAGACACACTCATACATATATACACATGAGAGAGAGATTTGTCCAATATGTGTTGGCTGACCAGTATAGTGGACTTGTCATATTCATTGTTGTCATTGATATAGCACTCTCCATCATGGGGCTGGACGATTCCAGCCAGCTTGGCATCCAAAGCCGAGTGACTTCTGTCATCACTTGTGAAGATCAGCAAATGAGACGCATCAGGCCTCCATCCAATCTTTTCCTGGAAAAAAAGAGAAAAGGAGGTCATACAGAGAGGTAATGAGAACGGATGAAATGGATGAGACACAAACAGAGTATGAGGATATGATAGAGTTGTTTAATTTTTAGACCAAAATCAATCACAGAATATGCCCGTTCCCCCATATATTTATTTTTATTGTGTAAAGGATTGTCAGTTTTTCTTTGTGTGTGCTTTTTGTTACCTTGCACACTACTGCTTGTATGATAGCATCAAATCCGCCTCTCAGGGGCATCTCTGTTTCTGGACACTTTCTGTTTCTTCACTTCCTCCGTGACCGCTCAACCTGCTCCGTCAGAGACAGTACATTACGATAGCCGAATTGTGGTGGGCAGGGTTCAGAAGACCTGCACTCGCACACGGCAGGGAGACAGAAAAAACTTAGTCACTCTCTCTAAATGTCATATGCTTTTCTACAGGACAATGTGAGATGAATTTGACCTTACTTATGGCAAGGGTTCTTGATGACTTCTTCAGAGTACATGTACATATAAGGTGAGAGCGTTTTGTCAACAAAAGCTCCAAATCCCATTTGTAGATTACTGGTGACAACACGTAAGGCACTGGCCAGATCATTGCCAAGGGCATAAAGCTTCTGCAGGTCGTCCTTCATGGTGTTAGTCATGTCCATCAAGTAGTACAGATCAACTGGGTAATCAGATACTTGCTTCACTTTGACGGTGAATTGCTTTGAATCGTTCTTAAAAAAAGAAGGAGGAGTTAGAACGATCTAAATTTGAAGACAAAACTCATCTTTTTGACTTCTTTTCTAATGGACATGGTATTGTTTGAGAACACAATCTGTTTGGGGTTAGAGAGACAATAAGACCCTTTTACTAGCTCATGAAACATATTTAATATTTAAATATCAGGTTTAAACATCACTGATTTGTTCTACTCAATTTTGTAACGATCTGTTCATAAACAGATTCTGAAATCTGAAACTGAAATATGATGATAAATATAACATTGGGCTAGTGGGTTTTGATTTGGTCACAGAAACAACTGGTAATAATAATAATAATAATTATTATTATTTAAAATAAAAAAAGACAATAAGAATGTTTTTCATGTTTTTTTTTCTCTCGGGACACCAATAATCAGATAATAATAAATTATTATTACTTTTGTTGTTGCTGTGGTATTATTGTCAGTGTTGTTAAAAAATAATAATAATGGCAAAATCTTTTTTTTTTCCTCTGGGAAATATCAAGACCATAAAATGAATTTTAATATTATAATTATTATTGTTGTTAAAAATATATAATAAAATAGTAGTTTAATAAAAAAAAATTCTGGGACCCCAAAGATCAAGAACATAGGATCAGACACATAATATGTGTTTTAATACATATTGCCTCAATATATTAACTCATATTTCCCTCTGCAATCCAATTACATATTATGTTTGTTTTGTTGAAGTAGCATACCTGGCCTGAGGGTCAGGTGGATTTTTTGTGGTTGGATCTGAGTGATGTCGCTGGCTGAAACCCCTGCCTTGTTACTCAGCGGTACATCCTCGAGGATCCTCATGCTGCTGACTGGAAACTCAATAAACTTTACGCCACAACCAGACTGAATGAGACTGTCTTTGAGATCACACCGGGACGAACTTGACCCCTCCTTTCCAAAGATCTAACAGAAACACACATACACATACTGAAACAGGGCTGCCAACTTTTGAGTTTAGAAAAACAAAAAACTTGCATCACAAGTGTATTGTGATTGTCAAAAAGATTTGATAACTAGACATAATTTTATTAAGTTTAGTGACAACATGTTACAATGTTTACAAGGTAAGATTTCTATTCAATTTAATAATTGTGATTTGATTCCAATCTTAATTTTTCTTAACAAAAAAAAACAAAAAAAACAAATCACCTAATGCTGTAAACACACAGAGAGCCATGTCAGCTGCCTGGTATTATCATTAAAGGTTAAAAATTGTAATAAGTAATAACTGCATCTTTAGTTTCAACATACCTATTGTTCATGCGTGTTTATATTTACTATTAACAAGACGATACCCTATAGGATCTGTCATGTCACATTTACAAGCTTCGAAACAGTAGTATTTATTTTTTAATTTCGTGATAAAATTGATAGAATATGAGAGCAGGGAATTTGTTTTATATCAAGAAATTTTTATATTCACTATCGGTCAAAAGTTTTTAGATCGTTGAATGTTTTTATAAGAAGTCTCTTCTGCTCACCAAGGCTGCATTTATTAAAAAATAAATAAAATAAAAGAACCTGGTAATATTGTGAAATATTCTGACAATTTAAAATTACTGTTTTCTATTTTAATATATTAAAATGTAATTTATTCTTCTGAAAAAAAAGCTGAATTTTCAGCATCATTACTCCAGTCTTCAGTGTCACATGATCCTTCAGAAATCATTCTAATATGATGATTTTATAATGAAAAAAAACATTATTATTATGTATGTTGATGTTATGTTGAAAACAGCACATTTTTTCCCCAAAAATCTTTGATGAATAGAAAGTTCAAAAGAACAGCATTTATTTAAAATAGAAAGAATCTTTTTCTAACATTATAAATGTTAGAAAAGTAAACATTAAAGCAATGGTTACATTAAAGCAAACAAGCAAACATAAACATTTATAATGTTCCAAAAGAATCTAACATTATAAATGTCTTTACTGTAACTATTGATCAATGTAACTCATTCTTGATGAATAGAAGTATTGATTTCTTATTTTTTTTCCCCAAAAATAAAATAAAAATTCTTACTGACCCCAAACTTTTTAAAGGGTAGCCTAGTGTTTAATGTTACAAAAGATTTCCATTTCAGATAAAAGCTGTTCTTTTGAACTTTCTATCCATCAAAGAATCCTGAAATAAAAATGTAAAAAACTGTTTTCAACATTGATAATAATCATACATGTTCATTAAGCAGCAAATCATCCTATTAGCCTGATTTCTGAAGGATCATGTGACACTGAAGGCTGGAGTAATGATGCTGAAAATTCAGCTTTGATCACAGGAATGAATTACACTTTACTATATATATTCACAAAGAAAACAGCTGTTTTAAATTGTAATAATATTTCACAATATTAATGGTTTTTTTGTATTTTTAATCATATAAATGCAGCCTTGGAAAGCAGAAGAGACTTCTTTTAAAAACATTAAAAATCTTACCGTTCTAAATCTTTTGACCGTAGTGTATATATGTTTTTATCTCTGTTTTGTCTGTCGGTGTCTGTCTTTGCGCTGCAATTTCACTCTACATAAGAAAATGGATGTGTGGCGTGAGAGCGTATGAAAAGTGTGTGTGAGAGTTGGAAGTCCTGTGATAGCAACCAGAGAGAGACATTTCAAGCAGCCATTTGTGTGTCTATGCAAGTGTGTTTATTTGTGCTTGTGGGTGAAATTGTGTTAATTACCTCCTGAGTGCACCAGGCACAGGTTGGATGAATGCGGACAGGCATTCTTTACAGGTACTCACTCCTCTGGAAGTGCAAATGTTAGAGCCTAGAGAAACAAGACTATCATTAATCTCATATCTACATGCTTTAAATGATTTATAGCCTATACTCTTAAGAAATTTCTTCTTTCAGGATCCATCGTACAACCTCTCAAGTGTGTTGTAACAAGTGAAAGAGCAATCAAATGTAGGAAATAATTGTTTGCAGCACATGCACATTCCTGTCATTCTTTGTGATTTACTAAACAACCAATAACAAAAGGCAAACTTACTTGTAGCCGAGGAAACTAGAAGTAAAACTGGTATCCAAACCTCCATCAAATGTAGTCCCATTTTAACAGAACCAAACGACTGAATGCCTCCTGCTGTAGAAACTCTGTTTCAACTCGAATTCCTTGATGCACAAACTGGGAGTGGAAACTATCGTCCCTCGACATGTAAGAACAGATGACCAAATGTGTTCAGCATTTCGCAAATGTTATCTGTTTCACCATCAAGACCAAAGGATATGTGTAACCACAGGCAAGATACAACAGCAACACATACAAATCGATTCTGTTGGTGCAATTGACTTAAAAGTTAGGCTACAAAAGAAAACTGAAGTTCTCATCCCATTAAATATGAGGCATTTACTATTCTTTGGGCTATATTATTTTCTATTTTTCCATGTATTCTTATTGTTTGTTTTATCAATTTATTAAGTAGCCTACCTTCTTCGCCACACAGTTGAACAGGTGTTTGCTACCATCTAGTGGTTTTATTAATATTGCGTAAAAGCATACCAAACATTCACCTCAATTATGATGATTGCATTCACAGCATATTTCGAGGCAATTTATAAACATTTTACTTACGTAATTTTACTGAAAATTATTACATTTTACTGGCACGATTAAGATCCGATAAAGTAGTAAAAGGAAAAGTGAACAAGATCAAAGAAAAGAAAAAGTAGCTACGGCATGGTCATAATAAAATATAAAAAAGCACAATAAGACAACCAGAAAAATGTGAAAAAAAAAAATGAATTCGCACTAATGCAAAAATATGATTTATAGTAGGCTAAAAACAAACAAATTGATATATGAGAGAAAATATTAATAGTAAAGTTTTATGAATATATAGAAGTTTTTTCTTAAGAGTTTTGCAAACTAATTTGGGTTTGCAGTGTGCTTCCATATAGAATTCACTTGAAAAAGCTACATTATTTTCTTTTCTCTTACCTGAAAGATAAATTGAAAGTGATTTTACACAATACTTCTCATTTTAAAGACTATTCCTTTCCAAAATTAGCTTTATTAATCCACATTTGTTGAATTAATAATTAAAAATGGTTAATTAAAAATTAAGGTGCATCACTGGATTATCTATGTGAATAACCTATCGAAGATGATGCGTGAATAATAACATTTTTGGTTTAAACCATACCATTCTCAGTTGTAACAAATCTAAATTTGCCGGTGTTGTGCCGGACGTTGACTGGCTGCTGGCTGACCATTGGAGAGAAATAAACTAAAGCAGTGCAATGTTTTAAACAACTTTATTCAAAGCATGCTGCACAATTTCATGTTTGCAAGTCAATATTACAAAATATTCCATGCTTCATTGAGGTGTTACTTAGAAAGTGTCTGACACACACAGCGAGCACCGCGCATGCAGAGGGAGAGACGTCAGCCGCTGCGACCAGGGAAGTATTTGAAAAACGTGCAAGTGCCGCAACAGACGAACATCACCCCCCCATCCAAGAAAAATACATTTTGACATCTTCAAAATCAAAACACCTGTGATTCAAGGTACAAAAGCCAGTCTTCACAAAACAACATGCTTTTGGAAGTGATTGTCTAATACAAACCGGGGTGGTGGTGGGTTAGGGGAAGTCAGAATTTCTCCAAGGCTTGAACTCCCTCCCCACCCCCAAAAGGGAGTCAAAATAAGATTTAGAGGGTCTTGGTAAATGTACATATTTTTACCCATATAGAAGTAGGCTACTATACGTATGTTTCACGTATGGTTTTCAGTAATAATAGACCGATTATTTTACATGTCGCTAAATTGCGCTGGCGAGGAAGGAACCATGACAACACGTCTCATGCGCTTTCCATTATGACGAAGTTTGTGCGGGTGCGTCAATAAAACATTAGTTATCGCGTCACTTTATGATAAAAAAAAACATTTTTGTTCTATATTCTAAATAAGGGACTTTCTTGCGCCCAAACAATTTGCGTTTGAAGACGAACCGTTGAGCGCTCACGCTTAAGTCATAGTTCGCATTCTTTTACAAATAGGCTATGCAGAAATTCTGCTTTTTATGAGGTAAAAACGTGTAAACACTTCACTGTAAGAAAAAACACATGCAAAATGATCTCAAATACAAAAAAGCTACGTAAACATGAATAAATACATTCTTATTTTGTAAACGTGCAGCTGTCATCTTTGTTTCAGGAACAGTTCATCCACATGGCCTTTTCTTCCCAGAGCACAAAGGGAGTGAACGTAAAAGTTGCATATCTTCCTTGCCTCCCAATCTGAGGATAAGCTAATTGCAGGCCGGTTACAAGTGACACCGTGGCTAACCCAGTCCGATCATCACTGCCTCGACGTCTTTGGATGGTCTCCGTTCCTTGACAAGGAAGTTAATCATACTTTCGGACTTGATCATGAGGTTGCACCCGAGAAAGAAGATCCCGAACATCACCGTGAGTGAAAGAACGCACAACACCGCGATCTGCACCACGCGCGTAACGAACAGCTTGCGCTCGTCTTGAGCGAGAACTAAAGACCCCCCGCCGTCGTTGCGGCCACTTCACTCCCGTTACCCGTGCAGCAGTCAACGAGAGTCCCCGCGAGCTCCTGACTGCGGTTGAGCAGAACGCCGTGCGTAAACATCGTGTGGTTGAAAAACGTTCCGTTCATGCTGAGCGGAGACGCAGAAGAGTGTGGCTGAAGACGATCGAGCCTCTTATGGCATCAACTCACTTTATGCAACTGCCTGTTGAGTCTGGCAAGTTTTATGAGGAGAAAAAGTAATAAAAGTATCTCCTAAAACCATTTGGGATGGTTCATGCCTTCAGTTTACACGCAAATTGGATAAAAAAGTGGCCCGTTTCTGTTGCGTTCTCTCACACTTGGCTGTCAGTCTTTACTAGCACGATCAACGCCCAAGGCACTTGCAAAGCCAATGCAACTCAGCTGAGATCTGCGCGCAGGTTTCGTGCGTGTGCGCGTGTGGTCCATGGGAGGTGTGGGGGCCGTGAGGGAGAGAGAAAGAGCGCGATCAGCCTGGATGTCGCCAGGGAGACCATTCTGTGTCTAGAGAGGGTAGCTCCTCTAATCAATGGGATTTCATCCAGTGGTCAAAAATGTCAAACCTTGATCACTCTGGAAAATCACAAGAAGCCAATGCACGCCTTGAGCTGGATGTATCGCTATGGTTGGTGATTTTTGAAGTCTTTCCGTCACATGTTTTTTCCTATTCTTGACCCTGCGTTTTCCCCAATGGCAGTGGTGGAGGAAGTACTGAATTTCAGTACTTAAGTAAAAGTACAAATAACCAGATAAATATTTACTTTAGTAAAAGTCGAAGTAACACAATGACAACCATACTTAAGTAAAAAGTAAAAAGTACCTGATTTTAAATGTACTTTAAGTATTAAAAGTAAAAGTACTTGCATAACAATTTATTCTCTTAATGTCTATTTTCTAATGATTAATAAAACATTCATTCTAACTCATTCAACCTAATACTCATATAATGATGGAAAAAATTAGTTGTCACCATTTCTGAAACAAGCTTGCAATTAATTAGGCAATATACACATCATGCTTATCCTTACTATATGTTAATAACTATGTTTGGCAGTTAAACGTGATTAATTTATGGTGTAATTCTGAACCTCTTGGCTTGCCATAATCCTAACCAACCGTATATTACACACGGTGCGTTTCCTATGCACGTAAATACAAATTTTCGTGTATAAATTGCACGATAAATGCACTGCGTGCGAGGCGCATTTAGTGTGACCGAGTTGATATATCTATGGCAACCAAACGTCACTGGTGAGACAAACGTGCAAACGGACGGTCAGATTACGTTTGGCAGGGAAAAACTGGTCAGAAAATGTAACAAAAATGTAACAGAAGTTGTAGAAATGTAGTGGAGTAGAAAGTATAATAATTGCTGCAAAATGTAACGAAGTAAAAGTAAAAAGTATGCACTATTTATTCTACTTAAGTAAAGTAAAGATACGTGAAAAATGTACTTAAGTAAAGTAACAAAGTATTTGTACTTCGTTACATTCCACCACTGCCCAATGGACATCACTTTCTTGAAGTGTTTTTAGAGTGAAGCCAATTGCACTTTTTAAAATAAAAAAATTTTGGAAATCAAGCATGGCAGCCTAGCCTATAAGACACAATACCTTTGTTAACCATGTAAAGTCAAATATATGAACTTACAGTCCGAATTCTCAGAACAGTTTATTAAACTTAGACAAAAAATTGCAATAATTATTTAAAAAAACAATTGTGTATCATATTTGATACATCAGGCTTTCACCCTCTAATAAATTGTTTCAAGGTGCTATATGTATTTTTTTAACAGCCCCCATCAGTGAAGTTTCAGATTGCAACCAATTTTTACAAGAGCGGTGCAGAACACGAAAATCAGAGGGAGGAGTCTGATCCAGATCCAACTCCTCCCACCTTACATGTACCTAAACCTAACCCCACCCCCTGATCCCTAACCCCACCCCTAATCCCACCCATCTCCCCACTTAAATCTGAATCCAACCCCACCCTCAGGATCTTCTTTGACTCGCGCAAAGGATTAAATTCGCGTTCGGTGTGAACGCACCATAAGATCGTAGGAAGTGACATTACTGTTCATTACAATTCAAACGCTCTGCCGATGTCTATCCGTGTTTTTTCCTGAGTTGATCTGATTCACGTTTGGCCTGGCGAGCTTCAGCAGAAACATTTTTGTTTTGTTTTCTATATTTATGTGGAGTTTGTGTTGGAGTGTGTTGTAGTGGAGCAGGAGTTTTTTGGTGTTATCAGACTCTATGTCATTTGCTGCAGTGCCGTCACATAGACTGTATATAAAAAGGAGAGAGGCTCGTGGAGCGCGCATGCACAACACATCCCGATGAATTTCACAGAAAATCTGACCCGGAGACTTCACATAGAAATAGGAACACTGGCCTTCAGAGATATAGCAAAACCCTGACAAGTGGATCATTGTAATGTGTGATTACAACCCCTTCACACAATGGCAATTAAAAAAGGATTATTTTAGAAGAAAAAATTACATATAGCACCATTTAAAGGGATAGTTCACCCAAAAATGAAATTTAGCCCAGGATTTACTCACCCTCAAGTAATACTAGGTGTATATGACATTTTTCTTTCATATCGAATACAATCTGATTTATTGATATACATATATAAAAGCCCTGTCTCTTCCAAGCTTTCTAATAGGGAGTGAATGGCTGTTTCTGTTCAGTCCATAAAAGTGCATCTATCCTTCAAGGCGAATGAGTTTGTGTAAGAAAAATATTCATATTTAACACGTTACAAAGTAAAATTCAAGCTTCCATACCTAGTCTACTTACACCTAGTGCAACTTAGTAAATTGTGATGTCATATAGCGCAGTGCATTCATGGCGTAGTGTAAATATCAGCAAGTACATCGCCATTACTCGCATAAGTTGCTCTTTAGACTTAAAGAGTGCATTAGGCAACATTTCATGTTAAAAATAGCCGTTTTTCTAACCCATACTGCTAAACAATCGCCTGATGGGCTGAATGAGCCATTCTCTGATCACTGCGATTGCCTCTATAATCCTGTACAGTAAAATAAATAAGAGGGATTCGGGATTCGAATTCAAGACTGGGCGTGACGTCATGTCGTGTTCACGCTCGCCTGGCTATGTCTGGCAGGTTTGTGTATTCGCCGCCATTCTCCGTATCAGCAGAAGACAACTCTGAGCGACACAACTTTAGTCAACTTTCCACAAAAGTAGAAGATGGATTCAAAGAGACTGGCTTGTAGTTCATTCCAAACCCCAACACAAACTCCACGTAAGACAAAGAAAATAAAACTTCTGTCTAGTGCCAGGCGTCGGAATAAGACGAGAGTCAACATCGGGAAGCTTTCAACAAATGGAGAGATCTTCCGGTCTGCTCTAGGGCTTAAACGGGATCCTATACAAAGTAATAACTTATATTGTTCATGAACGTGTTTCCATAATGATACAATCATAAGTGGATACAGTAAGCACATAAAACAGTTCAACATGGAGATAGATGGAAACAAAAAACAAAGTTTTCTACCACCCCTGTTCCCCCCCTCCCACACACAAGTGTGTAATTAGCGTAGTTCTGCAAAACCTCAGAGACTTGCGTTTTGGGTAACGCTTCCTTTTACAGTATAGTACTTACAGTTTACTTAGAGTGTACTGAACCTAGAAAGTATGGCTAAGAAGCCAGAACATGGAACAGGGGTAGGTTTAGGGGTAGGTTCAGGGTTATTACTAGTTGTTACCCAGTAATTGTAGTTACTAAAATAAGTACATTGTATTTACATGGGTAACTGGACTGTAAAAGGAAGTGTTACCGGCGTTTGCACCTTTAAAGGGTTAGTTCACTAAAAATGAAAATTATGTCATTAAAGGTGGAATACCTAAGATTTTTCGCATTAAATATTTCTAAATCACAAGGCCAGACAGTGTTATATATTTAGTTAAGATTATAACTTAACAATATTCCAAATGTTTCAAACAATGTTTAAAACGCGAGAAAATTAAGATCTTAACCAAGGAAACAGGGCGTGTGAGCAGGGGTGAGCTGGGAGTCGCCAGTCAATTCTGTCATACCTTGCTGCTTACCTCCGGTTTCCGCTCGCACTACGTGTAGTCCTGGACAAATGTGGAAGTTGTAGTTGTGCGTTTAGCGTCCTATCAAGCTACAAACGTCAGCTTGTTTCACGCATTTGTTATGGAAATGGAGCACAATTATTCTTTTCAATTATTCTCGGAATGTGAACTGTTGGCTGTAAAAGGGGTCGCACATTGGACGAGAAGAGCCGCGCCACGCTCGAGGACAAAGCTCCAGTATCGACACCGGACGTGGCACTTCTCATCAGTATATGGCCAGCAATATTGTTATGTTTAATGACATGAAAGGAAGATAATGTCTGTTCTATGTTATGATTGTACTGTACAATTAAATACAATTGTTGCTGAGTCTGCAGTCTGAAAACTTTACCTCAGAGCATCCATTAACTGAATGAATCGAGAATCTCACCTGAAAAATCTAATAACATCAGCAATTGTCATTCAAGCAGCTGATTTCTGTAAATGAATGCAAAACTAAATGCATATTGCAGCATAGGGCGAAGTCAGGATACATTAGCAACGATTTGACTTCAAACCCCGTCCACCATAGCTTTGTCCAGTGACTCGTACAGTAACATCTGTGATGACTAATTTACTTTTAAACCTGACTTTTCTTGCGGCTATTTCAGTTTAATGAAAAACAAGCATGTCATTAAACGCAACATTTATAGAAATTGTAACTTTACCTCATCCATGACAACTAATTTTCAATCCCGTCTGACTGATTTATCCACGGACCTGTGTAGCTGAAAACAACAGTTCCCATTATTCTGTGTTCCTCACGTCGTTATTCAAGCAAAGCCGCCTGTTGTTGTTTTGAATGTAGCGCCCTCTGAGGCGGCATAGAATCGATAGTCATTGCAGCTTTAATGACTTCACCTTGTGTCGTTCCAAGCCCATAGAGACCTCCGCTCATCTGCGAACACAGTTTAAGATATTTTAGATTTAGTCCGAGAGGTTTCTGGCCCTTCATTGAAAATGTATGTATGGTATACTGTCCTTGTCCAAGGAAAGTACAGACATCATTAAAGTGGTCCATGTGACATCAGTAGGTAAGTTGGAATACTTGAAGTATTCGAAAATACATTTTGATCACATTACATTTGGGATGCATACCTTAAAATCTTAGTGACAACAGCAAAGATAGCATGACATTTTTGGTGGGCAAGGTGGATATTCTTTACAATTATGCTAAAAGGCCTTTTACTTGATAATAAAAGTAGTATAAACTATCAATCAGATGACAGACGGCATATAGAATATACTTACAACAGGTTTTTCAGCAAAGTTTTGATCATTTGATAAATTAAATCATATTTTGACTTCGGTATTAATCAGGTCAAATATGATTAATATTGCAGAATATATTTATTTAATATATTTACTACAATATTTAGTTCAGAGAAAAATAAATGATACTGTATGAACCTGTATGACTTTTTCCCTGTTGAAAACAAAGATATCATGTGTTTTGTGTGTGTCGCTTGTTTTGTCCATACAATTAATCTGAATGTGGCCCTACACACAACATTGAACCCAATTGCATTGCATTGCATGGACAAGCAATTACTGCATTTAGAGTAGAAATAAAGCATAGTAAATTATAATTTTGAACATATAAATGGCCACTTGGCCATAATTCAGGGTTTGAACAGGTTAAAATGACATCTGGTTTACCCAAGAGACCAAGCCACATGCAGTTCCAAATATCACAAGAATTATGAAACAAACAAAGTCTATTTGATTGATTTACACAGAGTAACAGTTTTCTCCAGTAAAGCTGTGACAATAATTTGAAAAAGCGAGGACAGTGCGAGTGTGTCGAGAGCGCGCGGGCGGTGGCTGGCAAATGTCATACTGACAGAGAAAACCGTGGGAGAGAAGAGACGGGGATAGGTTAAGAGAACGAAAAACGAAGTATCGATAAAACCAGAGCAAACTTTTCTGTGAAAGCCAAGCTGTTCTGCGCTCACTATTGATTCTTCACTCGTATTTTAATTAATTGGGGCACTGAAATATAATAACAGGATTATAGGATTATATTCTACTTCCAAGTAAATATCTATTTTCTACCTGTCAGACAACCTGGCTGTAAGAATGATTTGCTGGTTTAACAAAAGTGCCTAATTAATTTGTGCAAAGGTCACTTCCAGACCACTATTATCACCAAACCCCTCAGCATTATGATGTGGTCAAATTCACATTATTGTTTAGAATGCAATTAGCCCAGCTGTTGCTATAAATAAGTCTGCACTGCCATGTTTTTCAACCCTTCTTTGTGTACTCGCCTTGTGCTTTTCATCATTTATTGCATGGATTAATATGAAAGAAGCTTAAAGAGCATAAACACACATGCCGCACACAGTATTCTCTCACAGTTTCAGTGGACTTCACACATTACTAACTTCCTTAGTGCTCTCTTTGCAGTTCCTGGCTAGATGAGCACATATATTACTACTCTGCTAGGAGTCCAGCGTGTAGCTGAAATACTGCGATTCACAAATTTAAACTACTATCTCACACTTCTTAGCAACAGGCAACCTTTATGCATAAGTGACAGATGGCTGGTTATTTTGGTTGGAAAAAATCAGATGGAGGAACGGAATAGAGATGCATGGATAGAGACAGAGGAGGTTGCAGGGTGAACGGTCAAGAAGTGGGGAGATGTTTCCACTTAACTGAGGGAATTGGCAGCCTAGCAACAAAATTTAAGCAAAGATGTCCCCTAGCAACCAAGTAGGCTTCATGTTCTTATCCTACTGCACAGACACTTGCACACAGAAACTAAAAGCGGTAAAGTTCAGCAATGAGACACAAAAAATGTACACGCACAAACAAATATGCACAGTTAAACAGGATGCACATTTCAGTTTACAGTATAATTGCTGCAGTTGATTCTGAGTAAAACAGGAAGATGACAAATTTTTAACCTTCCTTTGCCACATAGTTACAACTGATTGTTGTCTGTGGGGGTTCAAACCTCCCCTCTTTATTAAATGGCACTTTGCCGAGATCACCCAGCGAGTGCATTAGCAGTCTAACGCTAACCAGAAGACCCAGAGAGGTCTCGCAGCATGATGCTGTGCGCGCTCACATGTGTTTCTGACTTAGAGTTTGTGTTAGAGACTCTGTGTCACTGACATCATTTATTCTGAAATAAAGCATCAAACTATCAAAGGAAGCACAATTAGTTTCTACATTCATAGGCATTCTGCAGTGCATGTTTTTATGTGCATATATTTGCCGGGAAAATAAATGTATCTGGACAAAATATGTTTCAGAATATATTTCATATTTTTTAATACTATAAATAAATATAATATAAAAGCCCTCTTTAAATCAAAAGCCCAAATGTAAGGTTGCTTTAGTAACCCTGCACTGTAAAAAAAAATCTGTAGAAATTACAGTAAATTACAGTAAACCTGGCAGCTAGTTGCCAGTAACTTACTGTAGATTTAAATTGATGTTATTTACTGGCAACATATTGTTCAAAGTTAAATGAACATTAAACATTAACAAGTCTTTATCTTTACAGAATAAAACTAAAATAACAGCATCATGCAAAGCATTCTGGGAACCAAAATCTGAAGGAAAAAAACTGAAAAAGATTGATGAAGATTTCTGGTTCGCAGAATGCTTTGCATTAGATTATTTTATAGTTTTTATTATGTAAAGACAAAGACTTGTTAATGTTAAATGTTCATTTAACTTTGAACAAACTGTTGCCTGTAAATATACATTAATTTAAATCTACAGTAAGTTACTGCATAATTACAGCAATGCTTTTACAGTGTGGTGCTGATCATGTGGCAGTCAAAATGATTTAAAAAAATTAAATGTACTGTATTCAATTCAATGTTTTTTAAGGATTTTATGGTCCAAAATTATGTTGATGCAATACTTAATGATCCATTTATTACCATTGGCGTCACCTAACTGACGCCTTGAAAGCATTTTCGACCATGCTTCAATATCTGACGCTTTAGGCACCCTTTAACGCAAGTTAGATGACGCCCTAGGATCGTGTGTAACCGTACCCTTACCCCAGACCTAAACCTAGCCGCGTCATCTAACTGACATTTTCCTTTATTCTAGGTAGATGACGGCGTAGGATTGAGTCATGTAACTAATGCTAAAGGGTGCCTAAAGCGTGAATATTGAATATGAAGCCTTGGGTGAGAATTGCGTTGGTTTGAGCCTTAAAAATGAAGCTTCTTAAACTTCCTTTAATGACTTAAACTGTCAGGCCTAAAGAATTAAGTTTGGTCTCTTCTTATAGAAGACACTTAGCAGATTATTCCTGAAGATATAAAGTGCAGAAGTGAAAAAGGTGAAAATAAAAATACACTCTTAGAAAAAAGGGTTCTAGATATGTAGCATAGGGTTCTTTACTCAACTCCAAAGGACATTTTATGCTAAAGAAAAGGTTCTAATAATGACCAGAAGAGAACACTTTTGGCACAAAGGTTCTTTAAAGGCTATTATTCATTAAGATATTACATACATTATTCTGCAACATTTTGTAGTTGTAATTAAATCATTGTTCTATTAAACTGTTGTAGTAACTTAATGTAATATCATGCAGATTTTTGGAACCCCCATATCTTGAATTTTGTGATCATTCACATGCATTTGCATTCTAGGAGTTCCAAATACGTAGCGCTTTAGAACCTTTTAAGCTCTCATGTAGATCCTTTCCTTCTAAGAGTGTAACTTATAGAACAGCAATAACCCCCCTTAAGGGTAAGACAGAACAAAACCAACATGGATGTGTTGCAATATCATTAATTCAAGATTTTAAAGTACAACATAATTCAAGAATTTATTCTGATTCAGGGGATCACATTGCCAAACTGACTGATGAGAGGAGGAGCTGGGATGGAGGAGGGTAACAAGCTCCAGAAGTGATTGCTGCTGATAAAACTTAAGATTAAGATTTCGTACACAGTCAGTGGCCACAGCAACCCCGGCATAGCCCAAACTATACGCACCAGAGTTTTAGTAAGCCTGTTAGGGCACAGCTGTTTATGGCTTCAACCCTTCCACTGCTTGTCGTCTAACTTCTCCCACTCGAACTGTGTCCTTTAGATCCCCATCGTACCATCTTCCCAAGACTCTTCACTGGCTTCTCAGAAACTGTTGGTATTGCCTCACCATTAATGAAGGCTGTTTAATCTACCTTTCCTTTAACTATCAAGATGCTCCTTGATTAAGAGGGCTTAAATTGCATTACGTGCTCATGCAATATTATTAACTTACCCAATAACCGAATTTAGCTATCCTTTACATTATAATCAAAAGCAGGTGTAAAAGAAATATTACATCAAAACATATTTCAAGTGTCAAACTAACTTAACATATTTTAGAATATGTCAGCATATTTCACAGACAAAGCATATTTGGTTAATGGGCTATTCAACATTCACTACTGTAAAGCGTCATGACTGGCTGATGTTTCCGAGCACAGCGCACAGAGGTGACTAATCAATCGATAATAATAGATTTTATCGATTAGTTGTTAGAGCCCTACTTTTTGTTACAGTCATACATGCAGATGAAATACATCTTTCGGATTGCATTTAAAATACATTGCATGTTTTTTATGCATAAAATTGTTCTAGCAGGAGGATAGGGGCCTACAGGTTTGATGTTATTAAATGCACTCAGCAAGGACATGGAGTTTGGTAGATCAAACAACACTTGCTGGTCACATGATTTGATGCTAAAGAAACAGAAATGACTTGGAACTGAATTATATGTGTAACAGAGTTAATTTAGTGCCATGGAGGCTGTAATGGTTTTCAGAGTGTTCTAAGACATCAAAGACATCTCCAATCATCAACTCACATCTTATACAATATCATCATAACATCATAATAATCATATAATAATAAATCAGCTTTGATCACTGCAATAAATTACATTTAAAATGTATTTAAAAAGAAGACCCTTATTGTAAATTGTAATATTTTTCAATAATAATGTTTGTGGTTTTAATGATCAAATAAAGGCATGGCAACATATTACTGACAACAAATCTTTAACGGTAATCAATGGAGTAAAAAAGTGTGACGACTAGCCCCGGTCCTTTAAGGAATTATTCATCCAGCCTATTTCTGGATGAGACATCCTCCATCCTATCTCTAAACTTTCAGACACAACATGAGATAACAATAATTGGGGAAATAATGAGTACTTAAAAAAAGTTAGACCGGCCTGATTAGATCAATGCTAAAGAAACCTCAGAGACCACTGGACCCAATATCACCCCATCCCTTCTGTGTGCGTCAGTTTTTTTCCTCTTCCCCTCTCTGGTCTGTTGCTTAGTTACTGCTTAGTGTGCTGGAATTGTGGAATTGTGTTTGAGACAGAGAGGTAAAGGGATAATCCACAGTACACAGGCTTGATCTACACCATTGTGTGCGGGTGTTTGCGCCTCTGTTCTCCTGACAATACTTCTTCAACAATCTCCATTACTCACCTGTGACTCCACTTTTATTCATGCACTTTTGTGTTTACAAGAAATGCCTAATAGATCTGTGGAGCTCTAGACCCGATCTGGGGTCAGCATGGGCTAATAACACATAATGTGTGTTTAGATTGAGCTCTGGTGGAGAAACTGATCTTTGACCACATAAAGCGAGTGTGTGATGTGTACTCCCAGAAGAGGCCTGAAAGGTGACCAAAAAAGAAGCAGGAACAATTTAGGCAGAAGGTTGAAATCTTGTGTTGCAGAGCAAGTTTGAACTCTGCAGTAAGAGGATCTCCTCACAGAGTGAGTCTGCCTTAAGCATCATGATCTGACTGATACACACTATACAGTCGTGGTGTCAGCATGTGTCACACAGACAGACGATGAAGAAGGATAAAGTTCCAAACATGAGTCTTTAATAGTAATCCACAGAATAAAACAGAACAAAAGAAGGTTGAAAAGTGAGACCAGACTTTTGTATCAAGTGTTGGCTCACATTTCTGGGGCAGAGGAGCTGAAGGGAACCCTCCATGCTTATTTTTCTGGGGTTTTTTATATATATATTTATTTAAGTTTGTTACCCTCTCCCAACACTAGACTGGGAGTATATCATAACAATGTCCAATTCCACCAGTATTCCCTGGCTCACACCACAATGAAGCATGTTGCTTCATTTAACATTTAAGAAAATTTTCAGAAAATTCTGAAATTGAAATAGTCTGGCAAGGTGGGTTGACTACGGGTTGGCACATTCACGGGATGGACCTGCTGCATCTTTATCTATTGTTTTGTCCATGTTTTTGTCTCTTATATAAATCTGACCATAGAGTTGACTTTGGCGGAAAGCTGAAGGTGATTGCTGATAGGATGTCCCAATCAGTGGAGTGACACCTACACAATCCAATCACGTTTGAGAAGGAAACAACAAATTAAGGCTTTCTGAGATTTTTTCGTTTTTTTTTCTGAGAAATCTCCACTCAAAGCACTACTCCCTAACCCCTATGTTGGGGTTAGAGAGCAGAGCACTATATAGTGAGCTCACCAGCATAATAGAAGCCACTTTCGGACACTACTCGATCGTCTCTCGGTGCCGTTGATTACATCACCTGTCAGCTGGTGCCGAGACCGGCTCTGGGCTAAATAGATTTTTAAAAATAAATAAATTACATTATATTGAGCTTATTTCTCCAAAATTTAAAAACTAAAAGTGATTTATGGCCGTTTTTATTATAATGCGCTACTCCACACATGATTATAACTTATTTTTACGATCAGCGTAATGCATGATGGTATGTCAGGGCTTACGTAAGTGACCATCGGTTGTACACTACTTTTCAAAATGCATTACTGGGATACATTGAGTGGACTATATAGGGTATCATAATCATCACTATACATTCGGACAGCACTACAAAATGGCGAGCTCACTATATAGTCCACTATATAGTGAGTAATGGGGAAGTTCGGGACGCGGCCACTTTATTAGGTACACCTGTCCAACTGCTCGTTAACACTTAATTTCTAAGCAGCCAATCACATGGCGGCAACTCAGTGCATTTAGTCATGTAGACATGGTCAAGACAATCTCCTGCAGTTCAAACCGAGCATCAGTATGGGGAAGAAAGGTGATTTGAGTGACTTTGAACGTGGCATGATTGTTGGTGCCAGAAGGGCTGGTCTGAGTATTTCAGAATCTGCTAATCTACTGGGATTTTCACGCACAACCATCTCTAGGGTTTACAGAGAATGGTCAGAAAAAGAAAAAACATCCAGTGAGCGGCAGTTCTGTAGGCGGAAATGCCTTGTTGATGCCAGAGGTCAGAGGAGAATGGCCAGACTGGTTTGAGCTGATAGAAGGGCAACAGTGACTCAAATAACCACCCGTTACAACCAAGGTGGGCAGAAGAGCATCTCTGAACGCACAGTACGTCGAACTTTGAGGCAGATGGGCTACAGCAGCAGAAGACCACACCGGGTGCCACTCCTTTCAGCTAAGAACAGGAAACTGAGGCTACAATTTGCACAAGCTCATCGAAATTGGACAATAGAAGATTGGAAAACGTTGCCTGGTCTGATGATCTCGAATTTCTGCTGCGACATTCGGATGGTAGGGTCAGAATTTGGCGTCTACAACATGAAAGCATGGATCCATCCTGCCTTGTATCAATGGTTCAGGCTGGTGGTGGTGGTGTCATGGTGTGGGGAATATTTTCTTGGCACTCTTTGGGCCCCTTGGTACCAATTGAGCATCGTTCCAGCGCCACAGCCTACCTGAGTATTGTTGCTGACCATGTCCATCCCTTTATGACCACAATGTACCCAACTTCTGATGGCTACTTTCAGCAGGATAATGCGCCATGTCATAAAGCTGGAATCATCTCAGACTGGTTTCTTGAACATGACAATGAGTTCGCTGTACTCAAATGGCCTCCACAGTCACCAGATCTCAATCCAATAGAGCATCTTTGGGATGTGGTGGAACGGGAGATCGCATCATGGATGTGCAGCCGACAAATCTGCGGCAACTGTATGATGCTATCATGTCAATATGGACCAAACTTAGGAGATGCTTCCAGCTGAGAGGTCTTCACAGTGCACCCGAGACCGCGTAGACCCGGACCCGACCCGGGACCCGTGTACGGGTTCGAGGTCTATATTTAAATGATCAGCCGGGTCCGGGTTCGGGTACGAATTATCTACTTCGGGTCCCGGGTCTGTTTAACATTGTGTGTAATACCCGTGCGATCGGAGTGCAAAGTCCAATCTCAAGCGCGTGTCATGTTTCTATGGCGATCAGAGCAGAGCTTCCGCCAGACCGCGCTTTACATTCTCCTATTTTCATAATAGTATAGATGAGCCGTCTTGTTTAATCTTAAAGTTTTGGTGGTCAGATTTAGACTCAATGAAGAGCAGAGAGCACAGATATGATCAAGCTGAACAAGCAACAAGCAATCGTTAAATATAGTTCAAAAGGGCAAAACAGTTAAAAGTTATTATGGAGTTAACTCGAGATCAGAATGTACATGTCATGTGCAAGAATGCATTTGTCATCGATTACCGCTGACATCAAGTGGACATTTAAAGCTGAAATAATGAGTGGATTAAGCTGGTATAACAGAGAGAAATAACATGGATAGAACTTTCTTGTCGGTGGATTGTAATGCATCACAGTCAGTCAGGGTAACGTTACCAGGAAGTGAGACGACGACTACTAAAATTAGGTAAGACAAAAAGCTTTATTTTTCGCAACTCGTGTGAAATAATATGTGACGACAATCGGGTCCAGTCGGGTTTGTGTCTTTCTGCCGGGTTTCGGGTCCAGTTTTCAAATAATAGACGGGGTCAGGGTCGGGTCCGGGCAGTATATTTCTCGGGTCTGCACGGTTCCGGGTCCAACTTTTGAAATGAACGACGGGTCGGGGTCGGTTCGGATGTAGCACATTACGGGTCTCTTCAGACTTCGGGTATGCATTTTGGACACGTCAGACCTCTACTTCCAGCACCTTGTTGAATCTATGCCACGAAGAATTGAGGCAGTTCTGAAGGCAAAAGGGGGTCCAACCCGTTACTAGCATGGGGTACCTAATAAAGTGGCCGGTGATGTAGTGGAGTAAAGAGTACAATATTTCCTCTCAAATGTACTTGAGTAAAGTCATGCAAAAATGATACTCGAGTAAAGTACAGATCCCTCAAAATTGTCCTTATGCAACATCCTCAAGTAAATGTACTCCATTACTGTCCGGCTCTGGTAACCATGACAACACAAGAGAAACGAACAAAGGAACACATGGAACCCAAAACTAATGACATACACATGAAAGTGCATATCTATATCAAAAATTTAATTTCTCGTGCCATTTATACGCCAAAAAATATTTTTTGTGTGTATATGATAAGCAGTTTTCACGTGCATATGATATGCACTTTTTGCTGTGTAATATGCACGCACTCCACAACCCTACACTGTAAAAATAATGCTGTAGTTATGCAGCAGCTTGCCAGTAACTTACTGTAGATTTAAATTGATGTATATTTACTGGCAACAGTTTGTTTAAAGTTAAATGAAAATTAAACATTAACAAGTTTTGTCTTTACAGAATAAAACTAAAAAACTAATCAACCTTTTTCTGTTGTTTTTTTTCCTTCAGATTTTGGTTCCCAGAATGCTTTGCATGACGCTGTTATTTTAGTTTTATTCTGTAAAGATAAAGACTTAGTTGTTAATGTTTAATGTTCATTTACCTTTGAACAAACTGTTGCCAGTAAATAACAATAATTTAAATCTACAGTAAGTTACTGGCAAGCAGCTGCCAGTAATACTGTAATATACTGTTTTTCTACAGATTTTTTTACAGTGTAATCATACCCAAGAGATTTACAGTGCATAGCATATAAGCATTAGAGCATTTTACTTCTCTAGTTTGAGTGCTTAAAGAATCAGGACTAATGGGTTCCTTAGATAGTGGGGCAATTTAGACAGGCAGAGAGCTCTTCATCGGTTCATTACTGCTACAAATTGAAGTGTACCCTGGATATGCTTAACCTCAAGAATTTTAGGTACTTGAGCCATTTTACGTACTTATGCCATATTGTGTCAATGATCCGGTGCTTATAGCAAACAGCAGAACATTAAAAATCTTCCAGCTTGTGTTGTAAGGGCACTAGGCATTTCCAAGACCATAAAGCTCACTTTTAGTCCATCCAAAACTGATGATTTATTGTCTAAAACTTTTAACTACTGAAAACCAGTCACTGGCAGTGACTCCATCATTTGAGGACTCAGGCACAGTAAAATCTATATAAGCAGACAACGGAAGACGTGCTTTGAGCTTAACAAGGTCTTAAGCTCAACATTTTGTGGATCCTAAAATAGTGGAGCCGTGGGGCACAACGTAGTTGTAACACACTTGTTTTAAATGCTTCCACACATGCTGGCATGACGAAACTTGGTGTATTTACTAGTTGCCATTTCAACACTTTATAGAGAAAAAGTTGCGCCAAAATTCTAAAATCTTTGTAAGATATCACTGAACATTTATTTAACCATAGCAAAAGTACATTTCTTAATTGAGTAAATTTTTCATCTCTATTTTCTGTGTTTATTGAAAATTAGACAAATCTGATATTATTTTAATCTCCAATCTGTTGTTAAACAGTTGATATAGTTCTTTAATGCTTTGCTAATTAGCAGAAGACACTGCTAATTAAGACACTGCTAGAAGCAGGGTTTAAACCCCAGTTGTGCAGTTGGGGCATGTTGTAACACTGTGTTACAATGTGCCCCTATTAGAAATATGCTATTATATTCTATACTTTTATGAATTCTATTGGGAAAACATGAGAAACATGTAAATAAAGACTGAGAGTCAATGTTCAGAAATTATTAAGTATTATTGTGTTTTGAACTATGCTGTATAGCTGTGTTTTCTGATGTGTTTGTCAAATTCAAAAATTAGTTTATTTTTAATTATTAAAAAATGGCATTATTTTATATGAAAAAGTTAATAATTGTATTTTAATAAGAAAATATTTTGGTGCGACTTATATTTTTTTTATTACATCAGATAGCATTTTAAGCTGTTATATGGTGATGTTACAATGTGCCCCTCACATGTTACAATGTACCCCACCTATGGGGCATGTTGTCACATTTCACTTCCATTCTTTCAGGGTAAATCAAGAAAAAAGTATGCACTGTATCAATAAAACAAAACCACATAATTGTACTTGACATGTGGGAAATTAATGTGGGGAAAAAAAACTCTAAACCCTAAGTAGATTTACACAAATTGACAAAGTCAAAAAGTGTTACTTTGTGCCCCGCTCTCCCTTACTCCTCAGATGTTTGATCAGGTCTTTGATTGCTATAGTTTGACACGTTCACTGACAGCCAATTAATGACCATTGCAATCAAATTTTACCTTTTAGAATGAAATTCTGGCAGTGTCAGAAGATTTGAGCTGCAGTGTGGCTTCTGTTGCGACAACCATCAAATCAAAAACCAATAGAACGAATGGAGTAATTAGTGTCAACTACAAAAAAAAATAATAATAAAAAATAAAATTTAAAAAAAATTGCTCAACACACATAGTCTTTGTTTTATTTTCTATTTCTTTTCTATTAATTATTGCTAGAGATTGTTTTTGTTTGCTATAGCCACCAATTATCTTTGCTATAGCCAACTATCTTGTAAATGCAGCTCAGTCACCGATAGATGATGGTAATCTTGGAAGTCTTCTTGCATGTGTCCGTTTTTAACATGTCTTGACTGCCATACAGTCTGACATTAATGAGAACTGAGATTTAACAGTGTGACATGGCTTATTGTGGGGTTCACATTTTACTGTCTGACCAGCAGCAGTCATAAAGGACTATTAAAAATCGTTCAGGCCAACATCAGTTCGGCAGAACAAAATGTGAAGCAACCTGCCAAAAACATGCTTAGAGGATTTACAGTAGCTTGCCAACTTGGTCCACAAAACTCAGATGGAGGTGATGGAGTATGAAAGGAGGTCAAATAAAGTCAGGGATGAATTCAATCCTTGTTATTTCTAATAAATCAATGAATCAACACTGACCATATCTGTAAAAAAAATGCTTTTTCAGTTTTGGACTTTAGAAAGAAGAACATAGAATCAATGTCAGCAACATCTGACAACTTTAGAAAGTGTGTGTTCGTGTGAAAACAGCACATTCACTAACAGCATTCTGTACTGGATGAAACTGATATCATGATTGTGGATTATGTGCGTGCATTTGTATGTTTATACATGAAAAGTTTGTGGGTTGTCACAGTTTGAAGGCACACGAGTGACATCATTCGTTTTAAAAATAGTAACTGCAAATGAACTCAATATTCCAATACCAACATACCTTATAAGTGCAGCGCGCGCGCACACACACACACACACACACACACACACACACACACACACACACACACTCATCACCAACTAAAGTCTGCGATAGGAGGTTAGAGTTACCATAGCAACCAAAGGAGATAATGGCCGTATAGTTGGGCACATGCCGCAGGTGTGTGTGTGTGTGTGTGAGTGTGTATAACAGAGAGATGTCGGTGTCAAAAAGTCACTGACACTAAGTGAATGATATCTAGTCATCTTCTTTATTAAACCATCAACCAGTTTAGATCTCGGCACTGATCTGAATGGTCTGCATTTTTAAAAACCACTCAGAATAATAAATAAGACCATTTGGTATTTATTTTTACAGATTATGATAAAGAAAGGTATGATCACATTTATATATTAATTAGTTGACATTTGGGCATGAAACTATAGCTTACTAAACAATACCTGCCATTAATAGACCACAGTCATTGACATGCATTGATCTATCAGAATACCCAGTATAGCGTTATAGAGACTTAAACAGACTGACACTAAATGATAACACAGTGTTTTTGTGAATAAATTTGTCATCAGTCTCTAACACAAGATCCCGCTGGAACACCTGGCACTTGCTTAATAAAACTATTAGATGAAAAAAACTATCTTTAAACTGAAACTAAAATTGGAAAGGTTGCCCTGGCAACTGAACTAAAATTAAATTAAATTAAATTGATGTACTGAAATGACTAAAACGAAATGAAATAATAAACAAAACGAAAAAGCTGAAAATTGAAAAATAAAAGCAAACTCAAAATACTATAATAGCAATACTAAAATAGACTGGTTTAAATATAAACATAAAGGGTCCATAAAACACTTCCTGTATTTTTTGTTGGGGATGTCAAAAGTCATGTTTGTAATTCTATTCTATCTATTCTACTATTATATAAGAATTTCAATGCTGAGTGTTACTTGAAAATGCTGCTTGTTAGCTTTTGAGATATGGTTTTCTCCTGATTAAATAGGCTACACAATACATAAAACCTGTAAACAAACCATACTCTACACTGATAACAGCAGCTGAAGTTTGCTGTTGTAATTAAATATAATTATTTGAACTTTATACACGTTTGTCTTATACACTCAAAATAGCATCAAACCAACTGGCTACTATAAACAGCGTTGGCATTGGTTTGTACGTGTTTGTCAGACACACAAAATAGCATAAGTGGTTACTAAAGGCAGCACTGCATGGCATTTGTTTACGTCCTTGATGCAACTAAAACATTACGTCTGAAATTATACATGCAAATACATTTAAAATGATTAAGTCTTACTTAAAGTTTGTGGCCCAACAACAGCTAAAGTTGAAACCGCTTCATGTTTTAGTAACATTTTCTTGTTGAATCCAGCACTGAATTCATCGAGTTCACACTTACATATAATTAGAGTGGGTAAGTTTTAATGTGTATTTGGCGTTCTGTCCGGGGAGAGGGCTTCAAGCTCAGAGTTTGGTCCGAACCCCCAAAAGGCTAAAGGCGGCCCGTGGCTGACAGGCCTTACCCACCGACGGTTGAGTGATCGATTCCGACCTGATGTTTTCTCGAAATATACTTATTGCAACTGAGGCCAGAGTTTGTAGGAAGTTCTCGCTGCATCAGCTGTGAGACCAATGCTCACTGGACAGAAAGAGAAACCAAAAAGAGAGGAAAATGAGTACTCAACCGGGAGATTTTATCACACTGTGTTGCTGGGATGAAAGAGAAAATGTAAGTGCTCTACCGGGAAAGTTCTCACTGTCTCCGCTGAGGGACCAAAGCTGGACAGAAGGAAAACGGGAAAAGAGAAAAGTGGATGCTCAACCAGAGAATTTTCTCACACTGCGTCACTAGATGAAAGAGAACTTTTTATTTTTGCTTTACACGATGAAGGTTTGGCTTTGGAGAATGGTTTACTGACTGCGTCAGGGCTAAGTACAGACAGTACAGCTCCGCTTTATTCAATTTTCGAGAAGCCTGTACGTCTGATTTTCCCAGCGCTTGCCTCAATCGACGGCCGAGCTGTAGGAGAAGGCCAGAGAGGAAGATGGAAGTCTTGCCGGGGGCGGCAAAGACTGGCCTCAATCGTCTTGGTGAGCGCAGGGCTGATCGGGCCGGTGCGGGCCACGTGTAGAAACCATCGATGGAGTGAGGTGAGATTGCTGAATCTATATATACACCTCGTCTCATTGATTGCTGAGTGCACTCCACTCGTGTTAATTAACTGAACGTGCTGCTCCCGAACTTTGTTAATAAAACATCATTTTGTGATTCTGGAAGTTGTGTTCTGTAAATGAGCAGCACAGTGAGCTAAATTACGATTGTAATTTTCAGGAACATAATCAAACATACATTTTATCCATTGTTGAAGAACTACAGCGTCCGTAGGAAGCCTGAACACAGAAGACCTGACAGCTGGGTGAAAATTACACACTTTCGACAGCATGGCTACAGCGCTCCACTATAACTCTTCCTCCTCTTCCACAAACCACAGAAATATGGCCATGCCCCCCTTTTTGCATATTCTAGGGAGGATTGATGTAAATTTATGGGTTAGTTACTAGGGGTGGGAATCTTTGGTTACTTACGATCTCGATCCCATTCCCATTCTGGGAGTCATGATCCGATTCCAGAACGATTATTATATACACTACATACATAACTACATAAACAAAGCGCATGTGAGGATTTGAAATTGAAAGCAGTCTTCCGTTAGCGAGGTTCATATTTTAAATATATAAGTCCACTGCATTCCAAACCACATAAATGATGACTTCGTAGAGCATTCCGTGAGGAAAATATACTCGACGGGTTCAAGACGGCACACTTCAAGTGTACTTCAAAGAAAGTAATGAAGTGCGCGTGCAATGAAGCCTGTGAATGTCCACGTGTTGTGATTCGCTTCACCTTTCCAAACTTTACGAAAGATTATTTTACGGAAGGTTCGAGTGGTGTATGTAGGCCTATGTGAGGAATTGAAGCAAGCAGAATACGGGTGTTTCTAAAGCAAACTCAGCATCATTGCACATCTGGTTAAAAACTAAACTCAGAATTCATCCAGAATCGCTTGGAGAAGAATCACGATGCATCGATGGATCGATTTTTTCTCCCACCCTATTAAGTTACCTATAAAACCCGGAAGTATCTCGCTGTAGTCCCATTCTAGTCTGCTTTTGTAGGCATGAACTTCCTGATTTTTAAAAGACGATATCTCTGCTTACTTCTGAACTTTCAGCGCTGCAACTTCGCAGATACTGTTCATGCACCAACAGCAACATTACAACACTATTTAAAATGAAAAAAGTGAAATCGCAATCAACCACCCCTTTAATGGTCAGGCTGCTATAGCCAAACCTTTGATCACTTGTGCCAATGCCAATTGTTGGTTTCATGTGTGCCAAAAGTGCAAATATTGTGCTGTTGACAATGTGAAACATGTATTGTTCTCTGATGAGTCCACCTCCACTGTCTTTTCCACATCCTTCACACTCTGTGGTAGAGAAAGCCCAAAGAGTGTTGTGAGGCCAGAGTGAAACACAGGGGGTGGATCAGTGATGGTTTGGGCTGTAATATCATGGCATTCCCTACTGCGCTTGATGGAGGCATCACTGTCAAGTACTTCAGAATCATTCTGGGAGGGAGTAAGTGCATCTAATGGTTCAAACCCTGATCGGGTGCCGTGTATCGGCACCAGATAATGCTCCAATACACACAGCAAGACTTGTGACAGTATGGTTTGATGAACATGAAAGTGAAGTTGAACATCTCTCATGGCCTGCACGGTCACCAGATATAAATACTTTTGAGCTACTTTAGGGTATTTTGGATGAGCAAGTCAGAAAACTTGTTCCTCATCACATACCTGGCCACTGTTCTGGAAGAGGAACGGCTCAAAATCCCTCTGGCCACTGTGAAGGACTTACATCGGTCATTCCCAAGATGAACTGAAGCTGTTGGCTAAAATAGTAATTAATACCATATAATTATTGTGGTCTAAAACCATGTGTTTAATTTTCATTGTCATTACATTGTTATTTTTGCATTTGATTGATAAAAAGGTAATGGTATTGAGTTGGATAAAGGATACAATACAGGCTTAATTACAATGTAATGTGCTTAATTGAAAGAGTTTAATTCAAAGTCTACTTAAAATCGATCCTAAACACATTAGGTTACAAAAGGGTTAGATCAAGTATAAGTATACACTCTTAGAAGGTTGCAGTGCTACATATTTGGAACCCCAAAAGGGTTCTAAACAGAAGCCTTTTTAAGGGTTTAATAATAAGAACCCTTTAGGGTTCCTTCTTTGCAACCAGGAAAAAGGTTCTATATGGAACCTTTTGGGTTCATTCATTATCATTTGTTTTGTCCTTTCCGGATTAAATATTTCAAATTATTGACAAACATCAAGACCCTAAAATGTATTTATGAATGCATGAACGATCAAAAATTCAAGATATGAGGGTTAGAAAATGTATATATTTATCATTTCATCTTACAGTAGTTAATCAATATCACAGGAAGAGTGCCATTTCAGTTTTTCTGTCTCCAAAAATCAGCATGATTAAAATGTGATATTAAGTTACTACAACAGTTTAATAAACAACAATTTAATTACAACTACAAAATGTTGCAGAATAATGTAATATTTATGAATGAATAATAGCCTATTGTGCCAAAATGGTTCTTTCTTGTCATTAAAGAACCTTTTTTAGCATAAAAGGTTCTTTGTAACCCAATGCTTCATATATAGAACCCCAATGAACCCTTTTTTCTAAGAGTACTATTGCAGAATAGCACTTGAAAACCACTACTGAACTTAAAAACACAGCTCATAGTCTTGAGGGAATTGTGTTTGTGAAAGAGAGAAGATTGTAATATCATGAAATGAGATAAGAGAGAGACAAAGAGGAAAGAAAAAGCTAATGTATCTAAATTCCTCTTAGCACCACCTTTAATTTATTTATTTTTCTCATCCCGACTTGAACAGATTTAATAGAGTTGATGTGAAGATATAAGCAGCTCAGATGGAAGACATCGAGCTAAATGTTTTACTTGATATCTCAGAGCCAAATGCACTCATAATAAATGAATCTGTCTTGTTTCTCTCTCTCTCTCTCTCTCTCTCTCTCTCATCTTGTTTCTCGATGCGCCCGCAGTGACAGGGCTTTTAAAAATAGCCGCTCTTCCTCCTGATTACGGCACGCGTCTTGATTAATTACAGTGTTTGAGGTGTTACTGTGGGGTGGGTGTGATTCGTCGTGGGAGAGGAGCATTGAAATGAGTGAGAGAAAGGAGAGTGGGAGCACACTGAAGGAAATATGCAGCGTTTTCATTAAAACTCTTGTGCCTCTAAAAGTTTGCTGCAATGGAAGCACTCACTGGTTCAACAACGAATCCCTCTTAAATAACGTTTTTTTTATATTGACATCAATGGTTCCATGAAGAACCTTTAACATCTGTTAGAACCTTTCATGTCCCCAAAAGGTTCTTCATAGTGAAAAAGTTCTTTAGATTCGAGGGCCGATGTCCTGCAGAGTTTGGCACCAACTTGCCCCAATACGCTTGCCTGGAAGACCTTGATTATCTGGTTCCAGTGTGTTCATTTGGGGCTGGAGTTGAACTCTGCAGGTCAGTGGCCCTCCAGGAGCAATTCAGATTATTAAAATGTTCTTCTCACTAAGAGAAAAATGATCAATTTATGAACAATATATATATGTAAAAAAATTTGGGGAACTAAAAATGCTTAGCAATTTTCTGTGAATGTGTGAGACTTCCGAATTCATTAGCAGCTAAAGGTAATAACTAAGGGATCGTTCACTTCTGAAATTACATTTTTGATATGTTTTAGCTTACCTCAAGGGCATCTAAGATGTAGGTGTCTTTGTTTCCTCAGTTTTTAAAATTTTGACATTTTTCGGTTAAACCGTTCTTGTCTGTCAGACATTTAATGCAGGCATGGGGTTCACGTCAAAGAGCATCCACAGAGAAGTTCCAAATTAAACATGATTTAATAACTCGTAAATGTAAGTAACGTTACAAATTGATGGCCTAAGTACACTGAAACAAGCGGTTTGTGTGAGAAAACGAACAGTATTTATATCGTTTTTACCTCATGTAACCACAGCCATGTCCAACTGATCTGAATCAGTTGTCCAAAGTATAACTGAACCGAACTGAACCATATCCAACGTTTCGCCGGAAGTGATTGCTTGCACGTGTACGTCACTCATTGTTTACACAGAGATTTCAGAAGTTTTACCTTTCACAGTGAAGATCTTAAACATATTTAGATATACAGGAAATCGCAATGGAAGACAATTTCGATATATCTAAATATGTTTAGTGAAAGGTAAAACTTCCAAAATCTCTGTGTAAACAATGCGTGACGTACAATGAGTGGCGGAACTCAGCTGGCGGTTCAGTTGGACATTTGACAACTGATTCAGATCAGTTGGACGTGACTGTGGTGACACAAGGTAAAAACGATATAAATACTGTTCGCTTTCTCACACAAACCGCTCGTTTCGTGTCTTAGGCCATCAATGTGTACTTACATTTACGAGTCATTAAATCATCTTTAATTTTGACTTCTCTGTGCACGCTCTTTGACGTGACCCCCATACCTGCATTATATGACTGATAGACAAGAACGGTTTGACCGAAAAATGTAAAAATTAAAAAAACTGAGGAAACAAAGACACCTACATCTTGGATGCCCTTGAGGTAAGCTAAAACATATCAAATATTAATTTCAAAGTAAACTATCCCTTAAGAATAACAAAATAGTTTTACAAAACGGTACAACTTTGCGCTACAAACCAGTGTGTTTAGAATTAAAATACTATCGTAAGAAATACCAGTTTGCAGTATCAAGCAGCATAAAAAGCTTTTTGTACAGCTAAAATTAACTGGAAACGGATGAGACTAGAAGCCAGACACATTCAATTTAGAAATGGCTGCGGCTGCTCTTACGTGCAAAAATAAGGTGGATACGGTGGGTCCAAAAGTCTGTTAATTGGGGATTTAAATCCAATTTTAAGCTGGAAATGAAGTCAATTCTAAATGAAAATGATGAAAAACAATTCCAACTCACATTTTACATGCACAGATCATGACACTCAAGATGCCATTTGGATCATCTTAGATCATGCTGAGAACAAGATCAGGTTTTACACAAACTTCTTGAGTTCATGCAGCTTTCGTATTGCTCTCAGTAAAGCAAAAGAGACAATTCAAATACTAAGACATTCTGAAATTCATGTTCATATTTGAATCCCCTTTTGTAATAAATATAAATTGTATTAATTTAGATCAAATGCATGACAAAAGCATTTTCGCCATTAAAGCAAATCTAAAATATATTACTAGCACAATAATAATATTAATGTGTGAATAATTAAAACAAAAAAATACACTTTGAATTAGAGTGACTAATTCTCCTGTATCAGAAATTATTTTAGTGGTTTTCTTCTTGCATGAAATTTAATCATGGACACCAGAAAGCAAGCACTGCCACACCATATCCACTGTCTTACTCCTCTTGGATTTGACCACGACTTTCTTTCTTTTTTTTTAGCAATGGATATCAGAAATGTCAGCCTGCAGCCTGCACATCTGAGACTATACACAACAGTGCACACATGAACACACTGTATTTACAAACAGTATACCACAGAAATGCACCGGACAATGCCTAACTGTTTGGGTTTGTAACAGAACTGAATTACCAGAAACAGAAAAAAATACCTTAATAATCGCACATAATGGTCAGAGTGTTTATATTAGTTTGATATTTCTTTGTGTCATTGTGATACTGTTAATCTGTGGTTTTCTTTGTTGGTATGCATGTACCCAAATTCTTTTTATGATTTAAGAACCTGCTACAAGTGTGACAATGTGTTCACAAATTACACTTCAGTTCTCCATTTGCCTTCTAAAGAAGAAAATCATATGTGTTTGGCATGACATAAGGTTAATAATGACTGATTTTAATTAAAATCTTTAATAAAAAAATGTACTGTTCCTTTATCTACAATATTTCTACAACTCCACTAAATATGCCTACCATTGTTGAGATAATAGGCATCTGGTCCTTTATTCGGTCAAAAACAATTATACAGTGCCATCCAGTGGAAATTTTGGGTGCTTCAAAGCACTAATATTAAATGATAGAGTTCTGTAAATAGTATTTACTAAATATATCATTACTATAATCATACAATGGCATTTAACATTTTTATCTCATTGCAAGACAAAAAAAAAAGAAAGAACCAGCAACAATTTGCTTTAACAGTTCAATCTTTCAAAGTGATGTTTATCTTTATTCACAGTGAGTCTTATTACGTATTATGATAGCTGAATTCGGATAATGAAAACACATTGCATCTACACCTGCCATTTAATGTGGTCACGTGAGACTATCTTCCATCGTATATAATTTTTTCACATTATTCATAGCTTCAGTTATATCAAATGATACATGAAAATTTAAATGGGTGGTATGTTGCCCCTTTTCACAAGATGTAATATAAGTCTCTGATGTCCCTATTGTGTGTATGTGAAGTTTTAGCTTAAAATACCTCACATTTTTTTAGCATGTTAAAATTGTCCCATTTTGAGGGTGAGCAAAAACGTGTCATTTTGTGTGTATCTCTTTAAATGCAAATGAGCTGCTGCTCCCGGCACATAGGGCGGAGCTTCAAGAGCTCCTTTGTGTTAGCAGACCCCTGGCAGACAAGCAGCACTAAAATGTCAGACACTGTTCTGCCTTTTATGTTTAAACTGGAGTCAGACAAGGATGGAGAGACTCAAGAAGAAGTGGCAACATGTAGAATGCAACCATAGACTGTAAAAAATATGGACGAAGTTTTCCAGTAGATTTGATTTGATTTGATAAAGAGCATTTCTGAAGCCAAAGTGGGCGGGGCCGGCTGTCACCATCTTGGCAGTGCGTCACCTCTCGTCACTTCCAGATCAATTAAAATGGGCAAAGAGGCGAGAGTCGGGATGTGGGTGGAGCAGCTGAGGTGCTAATGCTATGCTACTGCCCTCACGCTGAAGTGACAGCCGATTGAAAAGTAAAGCCACAATGGTTAAAGTTCATGTTTTTGCCCTTCGAAATATTATAATAGTTAAGACGTAACTAAAAGTGAGACTATTTACTTTACTTTTTTAAAGACCTTTAATTCAGTCCATTTTACAATCCACCTCTCAGTTTCTCAGATGGGTCAAACCAAAGATATTACCTCAGAAGTTCAAGTAAATGAACTAGAAATCCGCGCTCATTCAAGGGTGTGCATCTATTGCATGGACGGAGAGAACGCACTGAAATTATCAGACATCCATTAGTGCATGTGAGGGAACAATTGGAAATACAGCGCTGGTCGCTCTCTCCAAACTCAAGACGACAGAATCTAACGGCGTGCACGGGCGAAGGTATAATACGTGTATTAAATTGTAGGAATCTAATCCCTGAAAAAGCACAAACACAGTTGAGGGTGACGTGACAGACAGCAGACAAACGACCAGCAGTGACAGCAGGGGCAATCCACCTGTCACTCAAGTGTCCACGCCCTTAATTATGCAGAACTTTAAGGCTTAATATAATTTAAACAGATGAGTTGTAAAAAAATTCAAAAATTCACCTCACAGTCGCCATGAAGGGCAAAATTAGTGACATAGACCAAAACAACTATTTGCCAACAAGCTGTAAACATGTTTTATTTCTGCTGTGAAGTTATACATTTTAACTTGGGGGAGATACAGATTCTACTCGCTTTTGCAGTCAGCCTCAAGCGGCCACTCGATGAATTTGCAGTTTAATTCACTTCCGTGTTGGCTTCGAGAGAGACGGGAGGTTGCCCCGCGAATGCAACAGGACGTTTCTGAATGGTTAGTCTGATGAATTTATGTTGCTGGTGGAGTGGAGTTAAGCTATCTTCAAGTCTTTGATTAGCATATTCTGTCATCATGATAATCTCTAAAATCTGTTGTAAAATGTCTACAGAGTGGCATGCTATTGCATTTGTGTTACGTACTGTATTGCATGCTGAAAGATGAATGCGACAGCTTGAGCTGACTCAGAAAATGTGCTCTAGAACTCTTCCTCTTCTCAACATCCCAGGGCGGGGTTTATGTAAATTTTAGGGTTAGTGATGTCACTGAACCAAGGAGGAATCTTGTGTAGTCTCTACCAGCCATTTGTTAGCCAAGAAAAACGATTGTCCTTAAACGTACAGTCTGTCATTTTTGGCCACCAGGGGGCACTCCATCTAAATAATAACAAAAGACGTACTTCTGATGACGTCGGGAAAGAGTATGGGCTCACGGAGTTGTTGTCGCTGTCCCTGACAACCAGGGAGAGAGAAAGAGCGAATATGGAGCAAACACATCGGAACTGTCATTCCCTTCATTCCTGACTCATTCTAACTATGTATTTTTGACAATCACGTCTTTTCCGAACAGAGATATAAATGAATTATCAGACCCCTATTAAATCAATATTCCATCTAGCTAGTATTAATAGAAGTTTAAAAACACGGTCACCTTTTGTTAATAAAATAATCACGTTTATACTATGATCTCGTTAGTGAACTGCATATGAAGCTACTTTCTCCAGCTCAATTTAGAAGTTAGAACAAATTTTAATTTACATTATAGCAACTATACATGAGAGCTAGCCCGTCTGCGTTTCACACATGACATAATTTCACAAAATATACAGATAGATATAGTTAACTGAATGGGTGCTTACCTATTTATTAGAATGCAAGCGAGGCCTATTTAGCTTGTCAAAGCTCTCTCCATTTTAAAATTACGTACGGGTTCGGATCTATATTTTAAATGATCAGCCGGGTCCGGTTCGAATCTATTACTTCGGGTCCCGGGTTCAGGTCCAGTTTTCAAATAATAGACGGGTCCAGGCAGTCTATGACTTATGACGGGTCCGGGTTCCAACTTTTGAAATGAACGACGGATCGGGTGGGTTCGAGTGTAGCACATTACGGGTCTCTTTGGTTCGGCATGAATTTTGTAATCCGTGAAGCAAGAGATCTTGCGCGTGCAGCCAAACCACCCTCAAGTTTGTTGCGGCTGCAAAATGATACTAGCTAACACTTTTCTTCGTCGTTCGCTTTCTTTGCTTTTATTGGCGGTAGTTCGGTGTTCCCCTTTGTGTTTGGCTGTTTCGCCGGGTTCCGCATGAAGTTAGAGAAAATAGAGGAGTCAAAGGTTACATGAGCGTCATAGACGGGCGACAAAACGGAAATAAAGAAACGGCCCGTGTCTTCTAATTAAACTATACATTTCTCCGGATTTGAAAGTTGGTGGAACTGCCTGGATAATGTAAGTAAATATTTAACAGAAATATATAACATAGATACAGTTATTTTTGCCATTTTTAAAGCAGAAAAAATACATATTGTGGCTTTAACAGTCGTCCTTTAGAAAAATCTTTAAAAGCAAATATCTTCTTTTGCTTTGCACTTTGAGCAATGTAACTTTGCAATGTTGTTTATGCTCAAACTGCAACAATACATACTAACTAAAGTTAAAAATGTGAAATCATAATCAACCACCCCTTTAAGAGAGAAAAAAAAAAGTTTAGATATTTGAGTTACACACAGAATGGACCTCATTGGTTCTTGTAGAAGCTCAAACGTGCTGTGTAAGACAAGAGAATGAACCTAATTGGTTGTCCCGCTGCCCGCATCAAGCGAACATTCTTGAGCATCCGTTCTACCACAACTGATGTGTGTGAGTTGATAAATACAACCTTAATTTAAATCTCAGTGTATAAAGCGATCGTAGTCTTTTCAGAAGATTTTGGACTAAACCGCTCAATTCATATGGATTAGTTTTACGATCTCTTTAAGAACTTTTTGAAGCGTCAAAGTGTCAATGTTGTGTGCTGTCAATGGAGGTACAGAAACTGCTCATATTTCATCAAAAATCATATTTCGTAAAAAAAAATCCGAAAATGAATGAAAGTTTTGCGAGTCTGGATCTGGAACAATATGGGTGAGAAATTATTAAAAGAATTTTCATTTTTGGTTGAACTAAACCCTTTAAATATCTTGGGATCTCAAAGTAAAACAGATTATTATTATTTTTTTATAATAAAATAACAAATAAATAAATGTAGCCTATTTATTTACAATTACAAGGGGAAATGAGCCAAAACATCATTCCATTAGGTAAATTAATAACATACAGTCGTGCTCAGAATTAATGGCACCCCTGGTAAATAGGATGAAAACTGGCTGTAAAAAATAATTCTGCATTGTTTATCCTTTTGATCTTCCATTCAAAATATTGGCAAAATTCTAACCTTTCATTGAAGCAAAAGAATTGAAAGTGGGGGTAAATCACACTATGAAATAAATGTTTTCTCCAAAACACTCTGGCCATAATTAAAGATGTTAGGATTATGCCAGGAAGAGGATGTGTGTCTATATTTCTCTTAATGGACGGTCAGGATGAAAGTTTGAGTGTCCAAAGACTCTTCAAGGATCAGCAGATGGAGAATTGCAGAGATTAGTTGAGTCTTGGGGTCAGAAAAAAAATCAGACAACCCCTACATCCCCACATGTTGTTTGAGAGGGTTTCAAGAAAAATGCTCCTCGCTCATCCAGAAACAAACTCCAGCATATTCAGGTGTCAGATACACGACTGGATCTTCAAACGGCACAGGGTTCTGTGGTCAGATGAAACTAAAAAGGGGCTTTTTGGCAGCAAACCAAGCAGATGTGTTTGGTGCAAACAGGGATGAAGAGTATCCCATGCCTACGGTTAAATATACTGCTGGATCTTATATGTTGTGGGCCTATTTATTTGCTGGAGGTCCTGGACATCTTGTCCAGATACATGGTATTATGGATTCTATCAAATACAAAGAGATAAAAAATAAAAACCTGACGCCTTCTGCTTAGAAATCTTATAATGGGCCGTGGTTGGATCTTCCATCAGGGACAACGATCCGAAACAAAAATCAAAAATCAACACAAACATTAGTTACAGAGCACAAAATGAAGCTTCTGCCGTGACTGTCCCAGACCCTGACCTGATGAGTGGAGTGAACTGAAGAGATGAAGCACCAACATGGATCTGGGAATCTTTCATCACTTACCGTCCATTAAGAAATATAGACACACATCCTCTTCCTGGCATAATCATAACATCTTTAGTTGATTATAACTTCTTAATTATTGTCCTGATGGTCAAATGGGAATTTTTCAATTCTTTAGCTATTTTTTCTTACATCCACTTTCTATTTTGTGAAGCTCAACAATTCTTTTGATGCACATCAGAACCATGTTCTTTGGTTTTATTCATTGTGATGGATGATTCAGGGAATTTGACCTTTGTGCTTCCTCATATTTAAACTCCTTGAAGTCATAGCTGGACAATTTCATGTTCCTAAGTCACCCTGATGTGCTTAACAAATGAAATATTAATGGGAATGTACTTCAGAGATATTTTTCTCATAAAAAATCTCTAGTGTGTTTTGGAGAAAAACATTTATTTCATAGTAGTGATTTTACCCCCCTCTTTCAATCTTCCGTTTAACTGAGAAGGTTAGAATTTGCCAATATTTTAAATGGAAGATCAAAAGGATAAACAATGCAGAATTATTTTTAACAGCCAGTTTTCATCCTATTTACCAGGGTGCCATTAATTCTTGAGCACGACTGTATGAGAGAAGAGAGAGAATGAAAAACCATTACAAAAACTATCCCATGTAACTGATTAATTTAGCACAATTTGAATCGAAAGGTGAATCAAAATGAGAAGTGGATGTTTGATTAAAGGTGAATCAAATGAAGGTAAGATGTTTGATTTTGGTGATTTATAAACAATTAAAGGCAGGGAGGTATTTGTTCCAGAATATTTTTTAGTTTTTTTGTTATGCTGGTTTAAAGTCTCTTCACATCCTGATTGCAATCACTAAGTTATGTGGTCTAAATGTATATACAGTCTGTGGAAGGTGTAGGACCATTCAATCTTCCTAATCTACACTACCATCAACTGCCTAGGGGAAAAAATCAGGTTGGGTGGAGGCAAGAAAACTCCTTATACTTCACAGGCCAATAGAGACTTGACAGTAGAAGAAACAGCAGTCAAAACACAAACCAGAACAGAAGTATGAATTTTAACACTGTCTTCAGTGTGGCCGGGGCCATACTTCTCAACATAGCAGGTACTTCTGCAAATAATTTGCTTTTATTACATTCTTTATGTTTATTTTTAAAGTATGTTAAATAATTGACTAAAATAGAATTGAATACGTTAAAAGTCTTAACTCGTAACTCACACAAACGTATATGTGAAAATAGCAACACAATTCAAGAAAAAAGATGATATAATAAGTTTCAAAGAATTCATAGAAAAATAGATGTAAAATGTGAAGTGATAATATTTAAAATATTTGAAAAATAAATCATTTAATTTTCTTTCTTTTTAACTGTTGAATAGCCTTGGTTAATACCTACAATTTATGAAATGTTATTAAAACATTTATTAAACATATTAAAGCCGTGATAGGTTTTGAATTCCTTGAAATATGATTGAAAATTGAAAACACAGTTAAGTGCAACATGTCATATACCTACCTAAAATTAATGATAACATTATAATTGTGTGATTGGGACATAGCTTTTAATAGGGAGACTTTTGTTTTTGAAATCAGGCTCTTAAAAATTCTATAAACTTTTGGATTTAGATTTATCGGCCAATTTAATTTATCGGCTTTCAAATATAAAGAAATATCGGTATCTGTATCAACCAAAATTTTCATATCGGTGGATCCCTATACTTTTAGTTCCTGGTTAAATATAAATGAAATGTAAATTGTTTGTTAAACTTTGTCATTATGTTTTATTATTTTGAATAATAATTATGTAAACGTTTTTGGAAACACATTTATAAGCCTATATTTACATAGATAGCTGACTGTGTGAAGATGCTTTCTTATATTTTCAGGTAAATGAAGAGCCCTTTTAATGTATGTAGGGCTAATACTTTTACTGTTAACAATTAATTGTCGGTGACTCTTAAAATCCTTTTTTGTGAATGTATAATCTTTTTTCTATTTACAATTTGTCAGTTTATCAGCTCTGTAAGTGTTTCCTCCTGTATGGCAGCGACTTTAACAAAAACATTCACATGTTTTCTTTTTCTTTACATAGCCAGCCTGGGCCAATTGGATGGTAAGTTGTGTAATTCAAACTCATGTTCAGTCACACAGAATGTTTTTTGTTTTTTTAATGTGAATGTAAAAAGAGAAATCTAATATTATCTTTTCTCTCATAAGTATGTGGCCAAGCCCCCCTCAACACCAAAGATTATTGGAGGGCAAAATGTGACGGCAGGGTCTTGGCCCTGGCAAGCCAGCATTCAGAGAGTGTCCTATGGACGCTACCTCTGCAGTGGGACTCTGATCAATAAAGAATGGGTTCTGTCTGCAGCTGACTGCTTCATATAGTACGGAGTACCCACATTTAATATATATATGTCAAGTGCCAAGTATTATAGTATATGTGGATTCATATTAGTGTAATTAAACCAGTTTTGTATTTACAGCACTCCCCGTATCTGACTTGGTGGTCTACTTGGGACGTCTAACCCAAAATGGCTTAAACCCAAATGAGACAAACAGAACAGTGATTAAAGTCATCAAACATCCTGAATATAACAGTCTTGACCACAAACTAGCACTGGTCCAGCTGTCTTCACCTGTGACTTTCTCTGATTTCATTAAGCCAGTCTGTCTGGCAGCTGCTGGTAGTATATTTGTTGATGGTACAGAGAGTTGGGTCACTGGATGGGGCATGATCAATACAGAAAGTGAGGAACATCACACCCATTCAAGTGTGTCACAAAAATTTGCTAGCAATTATGAAGCGTTTTATGATGTTTCCACTAATCAATATATTTATTTTGTGACAGATTTCAAGATGCCTGACATACTGCAGGCGCTGAAGAGCGCTGTTGTGAACAACTTTGATATGTAATGTTGCCTATGGAGGCATCATTACAGACAACTTGATATGTGCTGGATTTTTAAATGAGAGTGGCAAAGGCCCTGTGTATGGTGAGACCTTTTATTAGGCACTTTTTATCCATAACCAATGTTTTTCTCTATAAACGTGAGAGGCCTAAATGTTGTCTCATTTTATGGGTCACTCTACTAAATTACCAAACTAGATCTTTATCCATTTGTTAATCATCATAGCTGTGGTGGTGTTCAGGAACTACTATGTAAACTGCATTAAAGGGTGGGGGTGAAACCAGTCCAGTCAATCTCACTGGTATCTTAGTATCTAATATTGTATGCAACATACCTTCAAAAAGTCTTTAGTTGTATTAAATTTATAAAAGAAAGATAGGCTATTACCAAAAGGAAGCTGTGACATCCTAAAAACATACTACAACATAGAAACTTACATACAAACATAATACCAAAAATACTAAAAGGCGTTCATACAGAAAGCGTTTTTCACATGAAAAACTCATCACACTGTGTAAGCGCGAGTTTAGCACATTGGAGTGTCAGTAATAGAAAGAGACGAAACGGTTGTTTCGATGGGAATGAGTCCAGTGTCCACGTCACACTTAAAATAATAATGATAACTTGAATTCACTTCCAAAACCTGTCAAATTAATTGTCCTGTTAGATTTTTTAGTTTTTCACTGTATATAAATTCTACCAGGGAATTCTATTGTTTAAAGGCTTATGCCTATGTTGTCGACATTGATATTGTAGAGATTTAAAATAGCTATGTCTTTGCAGGGAGATGGTGGAAGTCCACTGGTCAGTAGGCAGGGCTCCAAGTGGATTTAGTCTGGAATTGCGGTGTACTCCAAAGGATGTGGTCTACCTGAATATCCTACTGTATACATCAGAGTGTCTGAATATCAGGACCGGATCACTGATTACACCAACAGCAGCATGCCTGGATTTGTCCCATTCCCCCTTATTCTTTCTATCAGAGATGGAGGCTCGATAAACCTCCTCCCATTTTCCCTTGCTCTCGCATTTTCCATCATCCCTCTCATCTTCTTACACTTTTAAAGTTTTATGAGTCATGATCATTTTATGGATACAGTTCTGTAATGATTATGAGAGTTTTAAGGATTATTCACCAATAGTAGAAAAGTGTGTCTTTAATTACTCACCCCTTCTGTATACAAACCTTCATATTGATTAGTTCATCTGGGATCACAAATATGATTTATAATGAAACATAAATCTTGATATAGTTGAGCATTACTCCTAAAAGAGACTGCCTTACACTGACAGAGTTCATTACAAGTGAACTGCATTTAGTTTTTTTAATATGATTTTATTCAAATAAATCAGCACCTGCTGCAATGTGATCATACGTTGTCCTGTAAGTTTCTTGAACTAATGACTTACTTTGTTGAATGAAGAAAATACAAATGTATACAAATGTTGTTATTTTTTGTGAAAGCTTTTGATTGTTTGTACATCAATACATTGAAAAGTATTGAAGTGAGTATTGAAGTATTGATAGTGTACATGAAAGTCGCAAGTGATATCTGAAGTAATCAATTTCAAGATTCTACTTTTGTTTACTAGCTGCATAAACCTCATTCAGTACATATTACGCGACACTTAACATTTCGACATGCTATGCTTTCATGATTAGTCAGGGTTAACATAGTGTGATGCGAGTGCTACGCACATATAGACTCATATAACCGACACTGGTCACGTGTAATGCGTGTGCACATCCCAAACACCAGAATTGGGCTCAGGTATAAGCCAGCTAACCGTGATCTAGACAAATAGAGAGAAGTATGAACAACTAAATAATTGCTTTATTTTTGTTGTTTTTGGTGTATTATTGAAGGCAAATTCCTTCGTCGTCCATAAAGTCTACAGCACTTCAGCTTCACCAGTAGTCAATTTTCCGATCTTATTTTGTGGACTATCAATGCACTATTACTTTTATGAGACTAACAAGTTACAAACTCTCAAGTAGGCTAATGTAAAATGTATTGCACTCAGACATTTGCATGAACAATTAGTTGCTCATAAATTACACAACTTGCAAACAGGTGGAACGAAGTCCCTATAAGATTGCAATTCATCAGTGACAACATGTATCTTGATATACATTTGGGGTGAATGTCTCCCTATATAGACTGCACTAAATGGGGAGTCTCCTATTTGGCACTACATTTAAACTGCTAGGCATTTGAAACCTTCTTGAGTCGGACAACATCTCGCCCTAACACTATCACTTGGGAATAAAGTCTCTAGTGTACTCTCACTTCCGCACTATCACTTAGGAATGAAAATAAGTTCTCTAGTGTCTAGCCTGCTGCTGCAGTAATCAGACAGACTCCAGTCAATGCCTTCCAATACGCTTTAATATTGTCCGGGTGGATCTCAGACCAATTTCAGAGAGAAATCCCCCAACAAAAAGAGTACAAAAGTTGCTATAGTAGCATTGCCAAAGCAAAATGACATCATGACTTTTGCGTAAATATACACAGCACTTTCGATTACATACATTTTCTACAATATGATTGGTTCTTCATATGTATAATTCAGCAAACGTTTCTGTTACTAGGTAAAAGCAAATCTGGATTTCTCTGTTTACTTCCCATTGTTACGTAGATCGTGAGGTTAAATGTCTAGGTTTGTTTCTTTTTTTAATTCTCAGATACACTAACTTTGGCCCAAGTGCGTATACATTAAGTTTTCAAAAGCATATAAATGTTAATCCTGCAAGAAAAATAAAAGTTATGATTAATCACTTAATTATCTCATTAACTTCAGCACTGCTTCAGTGTTAATTTTTAACACCCGGTAGTTGGACAGACATATGTTAATTACAACACTGGGGATTCTGCTGTGAGTTAAGATAGTTATAATTTAGTGATTCTCTTATTGAAGAGGTTCTCTCTTGGATCTGCGTAAGCTGGCTTACGCTACAGGGGAAAGATTGCTCGTGTTTTCTGAGACATGCGAAGCCGAAAAATTATCCTTAATTTTTTGTATCCATTGTCAACGGCATTGCAGCAGCTGCAAGACATGGAGCGGGCTACAGTAGCAAGCTTATTTGGTTGCTCTGCCGGCAAACTGCTGCAGCCTGTAGATGAACTCGAGCTGAACTCGCGTCCAATGAGAGGCACTCGTGCGTCGAGTTGCATAGTAGCCCGCCAGAATGGGCGTGGCCAGAGTGTATATAAATGCGGTTCATCGGCTGCATCCCCGATTTTCATACCTATTTAGCGAAGCTCTTTGCATCTCTGTTACTGCAGAAGCCACGTCGCCGTTGAGGGGCATCTAGCAAGCATGGACAGGGACTGAAGAAGCCGAGCCAGTCTTCGCCAGCCTTCAGAGCAGCCTCTTTCAGGCTATAGAATCGTTTTGTGCCCACTTGCAAGTGCTCACGTTTTCTAACACGCAGCGCGTCAGCAAGTGCAGCCTCATATCAGGGCTCTGTGTGTGCAGTCTCGTGCTCTCTTGCACCGCTGCGGAGTCAGGGCTTGGCTGGTCTTGGTCAATCAAACACGGAGCTTCTGTCTCAGCAGGACAGCTCTGAATCAGTCATCTGAACAACTCGGGTCTTGCAGTCAATTGGACCAGAGAGCTTCACTACAGCCCAGTCAGGCAATTTCCTTCCTTGGAATCGAACTAGACTCTGGCTATGACGGCTCGCTGTTACAGCGATTAGCCACCTCTTTTCAGATGAGACAGGCCTGGCGCCTCTGAAAACTTTTTAGAGAATGTTGGGTTTCATGCCCTCAGCTGCAGCAGTACTCCAACTGGGTTTCTGCCCATGCGTCGCTGAGCATCAGGGCTAAACACCAGTGCGACTCGCCGGGCT
>JAQIUQ010005374.1:0-69948 GCA_030378365.1 Hybognathus amarus
AGGATGAGCGGAAGATGATGATGATGATGTACTCAGACCAAGAGAAATCTGAAGAGAAATCTCACCTTGATGACCCTTAATAATAATTATCTTCTAAAGCCATTTGACAAAATGAATTATGGTCTATGTGCATTTATTTCTTTTACAGATGACGCTTCATGTGGCCAGATTCGGATTGTAAAGTCATTCTACAAAAATAAGCCTTTAGTAGGTTTACAGCCATGGGTCTTGGGAGGTACCGTTGGCAAAAAGGGAGAGAGTCCCTGGCAGGTATTTGTGATTAATTTAATACCTGTGCAATAGAGCCAAATGTTTTATTAGAGCTGACAGATGTCATATTTTATACGAATACTCAGCCAGAACATATTTTGTGCTTCACTGTATAAACAATAATGTGTGTATTTTGCAGGCTCTTATACTAAATAATCAAGGCAAGTTTCACTGTGGTGGAGTTCTGATTGACGAAAACTGGGTTCTCACTGCTGCTCACTGCCTAGAGAAAAGTACAAGGTTCACTGTCAGATTGGGTATGCGATGCATTTATAAGTATTTTTTTATCCTCCCATGCATTTACATTTTTAGAAGATGCATTACTATAGCAGTGAGTGATGTTGTTTATTAAGCTTAGGCCTCAGAGGTTAAAAGAAATGCCAAAGTACAAGAGATTTGCCATTACATTTTATAGAGTCTATACAATGTTATTGTATAGTTCACCCAAAAATGAAAATTCTGTGAATCATTTACTCACCCTGAATTTATTCCAAACCAGTATGTTTTTTTTTCCTCTGCAGAACACAATTGGATATTGGATATTTTAAAGACTGTTTGTAACCAAGCAGTTGATGGACCCAATTGACTTCCATAGTATGGGGGTAAACTACTATGGAAGTGAATGGGGCCAATGAACTGTTTGCATAATTTTAAAATGATGACAGGATTTTAATTTTGGGGTGAACTATCCATTTAAGTCCACACATAACATGTCCCAACTACTTGACGGATAGCACTGAAATAAGTGTCCTGAGAAATCCCACTTTGTTTCTTTTTGCATCCTAGTCTCTGTAAAAAAAAAAGCAACAGCAAGACAGCCCAACGCATTCTCATCCCCAAGGCGCCATATTTTGACACTTTTGCAAAAGCGTAAATATCCAACGCACATGGCACCCTTTAGTGCCAAATGAGACGGTTAAGTTTTAGGTATGGGGTAGGGGTAGGGTAAGACCACTAGGAGGCGCCTTCTGCCCTATTTATTTTTACGTCTCATTTGGTGCTAAAGGGTGCCATGTGCGTTGGATATTTACGCTTTTGCAAAAGTGTCAAAATATGGCGCTTTGGGATAGAGCAGGTTCCAACCTGTCCTTTTTAACCAGTCAGAAAAAGTGTCCATCCATAAACACCCTCAAAGCTTTGAATAATAATGAGCTATATGCACACATAAATTCCGCATTTGACGCAAGGATGCTCTTCAGGTTCCGGTTGGGGAGATTTAAAGCGAGAGGAAAACCGAGGAAAACGGGATTATGGCAGATTCTTCAAAATTTACTGTCCTCCCGTCTTTGAAACTAATTTTACATACATTTATGTTTATTTAATATCATTTTAAAAAGAAGCATAAACACAATGAGGGGTGTCTGTTTTGTCTGTTTTGTAACGTTTCTTTAGTATAACCATGGAGTATAAAATTCAATATAAATTCTCGATATTGCATTGGACTCTACGATCGGCGGAAGTTATCGAGCATCCTTAGACCTTCACCGGAAATACCACCGTGCATAGAGCCCATTGTATACCTTCAGGTTCCCGGGTGTCTTTGGAGAACGTATGATTGGAAAAATGGGTGAGAGGTGGTCTATTTCAAGTGGTCGGGAGAAAATTTGCTAATTTTAATCCTTTAATATGTTGAGCCCCTAAAGCAGGAGGGTCCACTTGCAGAGTTTAGCTCCAACACCAATTAAACACCTGAATCAGCTAAACAAGGGCTGTTTGAAATCGCCCCCTCATTGACCATTCCCTATATTACTCCACTTAAAGGAATGAATTAAAACGAGTGAGTGAATTCGGACATTGAGTGCGCTGTTGAGCGGCTGCCGCTTTTACGTAATTTGTGCTTGCCTTTTAAAAATCATTTGACAACTCCAACTCCAACTCGTAACTTAGCTCCAGTCTTAATGAAAAGATTTATCATGAGCTCTGTCATGGAAACTAGCATGTATGGCATCTTCTGGCGAGACACAGGAATTCATTTGGTGCAACCGTCACAGTGCATTATGGGCATTCTATAGCCATTTAGCATAAATCGGTTAAATGCTTGTTATAGCAGTGCATTATGGGATTGAATAATAAATGCACTCGATAATATCCACTATGGTTTTGGACACCACTACAAATGGCTGTCCCCTGAAATAGTGCCATATTTAAGGCTAGGGAGAAACTTCCAGACAGGTGTTAAAAAAAGTAGCATCTCTCTCACAAAAAACGGGTTCTGCCGTCCCTCAAGGAACTTTACGTTCCCCTCGCAATAAATTTGGAGTTTCCCCCAAAAAAATCACGTTGACTCAAAGAACAAAGAACTAAAAAGATTTGTGAACCTTTGTGAACGTTTCTCAGGGGAACACAAACACTTTGCAAACTGTAAAGCTTGTATTGTTGTTTATACTTTAATATGAATTATTAAAGTTTATTAGTGTAAATTTGTGAAAATAATCCTTTAACCAAGTGGGATGGCCATCTCTGCAGGTGACTATGACCGGTTAAGGAAAGAAAACACTGAGATTACCCTTCCTGTGAAACAACCAATCTCCCACCCTGAATACAACCCTTATACAGTGGACAATGACATAGCTCTGTTGCGCTTGGCTGCACCAGCCAAATTTTCCACATACATACTCCCAGCATGCCTCCCCAGTCGGGAGCTGGCAGAACGAATGCTGCATCGCCAACGGTACCATAACGGTCGTCACTGGCTGGGGGAAGGACAACGAGACTGCTAATCATTTCAGTTCAACTCTCAACTTCATTGAAATTCCTATTGTGGACAAAAACGAGTGTTCCAGGCATATGATGAACAACCTCACCCGGAACATGCTATGTGGGGGAGTGCTGGGACAGATCAAAGATGCTTGTGAGGGGACAGCGGGGGTCCAATGATGACACTCTTTCACGACACATGGTTCCTCGTAGGTCTGGTGTCCTGGGGAGAAGGCTGTGGGCAAAGAGACAAGCTTGGCATCTACACCAAAGTGTCTGGCTATTTGGATTGGATAAACAGTGTTCGCCAGGGGTGGGATAAAGTCTAGCCTACCCTGTTCTGCCTATCATAGAAAATATAAAAATGAATCGGAAACAAATCAATGTACTCACTATAGTTTTTCCGATAGATAGAGATTGGCAGTTAATAAACACATAAATGGAAGATGCTCTTATTTCCCTGTTATCTGCATGTTTAAGGAAATCAAGCTGTCAGTCAAATGAGGAGTTCAACTAAACAAATGTTACATATTATGTGTTTTAATGAGTATATAAAAGGAGCACACACTTGCAAAGTCTCGTTATTTGATTCCTTTATTGGGTAAAAGAAACATGTATTATACGAGAGGGATTAATATTTTATTTGAGACATTCTAAAATACAGTACAATAGATTTGTTTATGATTTAAGAAATTGTAAAGGACGACAATTTATATTTAGTTTTTAACTTGACATCAGCGAAAGAGCACAGTATACAATCACCCCAGAAAACAACGTGCACTGGAGACATTCCTGAGTATGGACAGTTACAGATAATGGGCCCGTTTACACAACACCGTTTTCAACTAAAATGGAAACTTTATGCGTTTTGGACATTTATTTAAATGGCAACTGTGTTTTGGGAGCCTGAAAACGCTAATCCTTTGAGGTCATGTGCATACATATTACGTGTCCAGTCTATAGTTGTGTAGTGACATCGCCAACTACTGGCCTGGCATGAATACAGCGTAAGTCATTTTCGTGGATCCGTTGAAAGGAGATCGTTTTGACAGTTGTTGTCTGTACTTGTTACTTTTCAAAAGTGCAAAGGAAAAACTTTTCAGTTTTTAGTACATTGTTGTCGTGTAAACAAACCCTAACATAATTTCTATTCAAAACAAAATCATAGCAGGTAAAGGGATATTGCATAGAAAAAGGAAGCTAAGAATATAAAGACAAACATCCTTTTTAAATGAACAGACCTCTAAAAAACTGTCCCTGAGGGATGTTTTTTGGTTGTTTTGGTCTGAAAAGCACACACAATTACATAAAACATTATTAAATATTTCACTTTTATTGCATCTAAATAAAATCATACTGAGAATATCAGTTAGCAGGAGAAAATTGCAGGTTTTCTATGTTTATTAAAGGGCAGAAAAGTCTTGAAAAGTAGTTACAGTAGTTACATTTAAAATAAAAAATGCAACAAAAAAAATTCAAAACCTGAGCAGAATAGCTTAAGGCACATATCCCTTATTTAAAGAGATTCATAATTTTCAGCAAGCTTTAACAGTGAAGTGTCTAAGGCCTTAACTATATTCAAGCAACAGGTCTAATGTTAACAACTACAACAAAAAAGGTCAAGAATGTAGTGTCAGAAAATGTTAGTAATGAAGTTAAAAAGGAGAAGGGTTGGATGACCTCCTGATCTTCAGCTCCTGTTCATATCGCTCCAGCTGAGACCAAAATCCCGGGTTGGGCTCAACAACAGATCGGGCATTTTTTACTACCTAGAACAAATAAAAATTACAGAAAAGTTAAACAGCACTATATTCTGGCACAAAAATCTTGAATGTTGTGGTTTTCCATTATCAATTAGGCTACCAGTAACAATAATTATGATGATGAGTTGATGTCCTGTGGATGGATGCCTTTATTGTGTTGGAGACAAATTATACTTTTATATTATCAAAAACAATAAAATATAAAAAAACAATCATTACATGGAAAAATCAAGGATGAAATATCTATTTGAAAAAATCCTTAATATATATATATATATATATATATATATATATATATATATATATATATATATATATATATATATATATATATATATATATATATATATATATATATATAAAGACATACTGCACATATCCTGACTATAATTGTTTGCTTTCAGAATTTAACACTATTCATACCTGGAAGGCATCTGTTAGGCTGAGACCCTGGTGCTTCATTAAATAGGCCACGCAGACAGTAGCTGAACGACTGCGTCCATTCTTACAGTACACAACGGTCCGGCCTCCCCTTTTGCCTCGCTTGCTATGGCATCAGCACAGCGATCAAAATACTTGTACAGGTCTTCATTAGGGTCATCATAGACGGGTACACGCAAAGTGCTGACCCGCATTGTGGTAAAGGGTTGCTGCTTTGACACATTGATACAGAAAGTGACCGCCTCCTTCTGGATGAGATCATTGTCGCAGGCTGACTGGGCATTGCTCATTAGCAAACAGTCTGTCACTAGGCTCAACTGTAGCATTTCTTGCTATATTGTGCCTACATTTATGTGATGTGACTATATGTTTGTGAATGTATCTTAGAAGAAACGTCATAAGTTATGAATGACTATCATCAATTAACATTGTTTTATATACTAAGTTCAGTAAATACTAGTGTTATTATAAAAGCGGTAGATGGATATGTCAGATATTAGAGTATTATATATAGCCAGTGCATCAGCAAGGAGAAAGGTCAGATGTTTCACCCTAATGCCATTTCACTGACAAGTCAGGGTGAGCTGTTGATTCAAACAGAAAGGAGAGAGAACAATGTCTGTTTAGAACAAACACATGCAAATGTAATATAATAAATGGAACAACAATTTTGTAAAGCAACCTAAATGTACAGTAAACATTAACTGGGCATGCTCGAACGTCATGTTTAATGCTCAGCCTTCCACTCTCTTTCAAAATACGACATTAACATTAAAATCAGATTAAGAATGCATTCTGACCTGCAGATTGAGTGAAAGGGATGATCCTTCGAAGCGGATGTGTCGGTCAGGAGCTCATCATCCTCCATCACAAAAGTCTCTACGACCTACGACAGGGAAACCGACCGACAACGTGCAGTGATCTCACATGCAGCTGACTGACCCCGCCCATTGAGCTGTGTCAATCATCGCTGTCTTCTCGCTCAATGACCACAGTAGGGTTAAAAATAGGTCAGTTACTTGAAATCTAAACTTGCTAGACGACCAGCTGAACCAGATTATGCCTGTTCTGCTGACGTTTTGCCGCTGAAAACAGTCCGGAAAAATCTATGTTTAAATAATTAATTTTTATCCGCAGTTGTACCAATTTGTTTTTACTGAGATTAAATAAATAAATAAAGGGTTTTCTGTTTATTTATACTACAGTAATCCGATCTGATCATAGCGCCACCCAACGGACTGTACATCACCGAATTTCAAAGAAATAGTTTCCCTTAAATTGTCATTGAATGTCAAAACTTCTCATTGTTCCTTTTATTTTAACTAAATAAATGCGTTTAGAACATAGAGGTTTAGAACGACGTAGGAGAGAGTAGATGATGACAGAATTATTATTTTTGGGTTAACTAACCCACCTAAACAAAGAAATAACTAAATAAATTGGCAAAATAGCTACATTAGTAGAAGTAAAAATAGAGGTATAATATATATATATATATATATATATATATATATATATATATATATATATATATATATATATATATATATATATATATATATATATATATATATATATATATATATATATATATACATATATACTCTACGCATTATTTATAATGCGTTCATAAATAACGCGTTTAGTATTAAGTAAGCTGTTTAATTAGCGAGTAATAATCATAGACAGTAAAGGTTTGACTGACAGACAAATAAACATCTTTTCTGTCCATGATAAACATGCCATGACGCAGTTCTCCCGCCGATACGTCTGACGTCATGACGTCGTTTCGGAGTTCAAAGCGACGAGAATGAGAGGAAGCCTCGAGATGGAGGCAGGGGGTCAATTTAATGCAAAAATATAAAATTTACGCGTATTTTGAAGACAGTTGACATTTCATTTTCAGAAGAGAGACTACAACAGTCTCCACAAGGAAGAGTCGTGTGTTAAATTTAGATATATAGACTCAGTCAGCACTGGATATTTCGGTGAGTTTCTCAAGTATTGACCGGGCGCCATTTAAACACGCTTTGCGGGACACAGGGAATAGATAATCGCTCTCAGCCTCACAATTATCCGCTTCAGTGGACACATTCTGCTCTCAAATAAACGGTTTTTTTTTTTTTTTTGAAAAAGTAGATTCTATTCTCATTTTGGTAGACGGCGGAAATGTGCCGTGTTTGTGAGGGCCCGTGGTAGCGTCAGGTATTGTGTTAGCTGGCTAACGGCTAACCGCTAACAGACCTCGAACTGAAGAGACATTTACGACCTCAGACAAGAGATTACAGGTATAAATTATGCATCAACCGCCAATTTACGTTTTGTTTTAGTGTATGCATTTAAGAGATACATGTCTTTAATATTTGACTCAAGATTTGTTGGCTTTAAATTTGTTTGTAATTGAGTTCTGCGTTATTACACCAATGCGGGATGTAACGCCACCTAAAGAAAACACATGAAACTAACTCTAAAAATGTTTTACTGGTGTTCACAAACACGTCAATGTTAATTAAAGATTTTAACATTTACGTTGCTCTAAGTCGACTCGGAATGTATTTGCAGAAAAAGACAAAATGTTTTGTCTCCGAAATTCGTCCCTACTAACTTACTGCTAAAGTTAATAACTATATGATCATATATATTTGAATATAATCAATCACGCATACATACACCATCCATATTATCATACATCAAAATGCAAGTTTAGTCACAGACAATGTTCTCACTTTTGTTCTGTTGAAGTACTTTTTTCCATTTACATTTCTGGTAATTTTAATGATTACTTTTTCTTCAGAAGAACTGGGTTTTGATTGTATTTGTAGTGCCTTTGTGTGTAATAATACACTGGATGATGAACAGTATGCTGTATGAATTTCTTGGGTTTCTGTGAGGTGAAATAAAATGTTTTCAAAAATTAATCATTTGCACAAGCTTTAAGCTGGTTAGGTACTACGGACAGTGCTTTGCCAATGCTATTGGTTCAGGGTGCAGATTTTACATTAGATATCAAGTGGTGACACAACACACTGGGGAAGTTTATTTTTATTTTCAAACCTAAACATTTACTTTGTGGAAACCTCAACCAGCATCATAATTTCACTAGTATCTACCAAATGATAGTTTAATTTGCCCTGAAAGGATACTGAACTGGTGAGCCACCAGTGAGAATCACTGCTATAGACAAAGGTGTCCAGAATGGGATTGGACTTAGGCCATCTTGACCACAGCACAATTTTATTGAAACAAAATTATATTCTTATTTAATGTAAATCAATAATATTTATCATTTAGTATTTGTTCATATTTTTTTTTTCTCAGAAGCCTGTTCATTGACCTCACGGTATTATTCACTCTTTCTTTTAACAAGCAGTTTTAACAGTCCATTTGACTTACAGTAGCTACTTGACCTCGGTCAGCTCTGAGTCTGATGGCATCTAAACAGGTTACCAGAAAGGTGTTTTTATTGATAAAAAGTCAATTTTTATCTCTTCTATTGTCTCAAGTGATTTGCATCAAGGAACTGTCCTCATTTACAAATGTGGCATTAGGAACTCGATACATGAGTTACAGAATACAATGTTTTTGCATTCTAGGAGTTAGTTGGTACTCGCCAACATTGGTACAAAGCTTTTTGCAGTCACACTATGTGTATTACATGCTAATTACAACTGTAGTATTTACAAGTTTACATAAAGTATTTGTAATTTAGCAATGAAATGTCCAATACTGGGAGTCAAGCCTCTTAGCTGCCTTAGATTCCAGTAAAAACACTGATCTAATGCCATCTTTGTGTGTGCACTGTTGTTATTATTTTATTACAGAAATTGCAGGTGAAATAGGCACTACTACTATTTAGACCTTTCATTGATCACCAGTGGTTTGAACTGGAGGATGTTTTAATGATTTTGCATTTTCAATAGTTGGAAGAAGGAATAACTATTAATATCTGTGATCTACTAGGATTTTTCTCTTTGTGCTGCTTTCTTAAAAGTTGTACAGGGTAAATGTCCAGTTTTCGTCTGTGTTTAAGTTATGCATTAATATCTGTTTTAGATGCTACCCTATTTATATTCATGGTTCAGTTCATTTTGAGCATGGGTGTTTTTCCAGATACTCAATACCAACAAACATTGATGTTAGGCCTAGTTCTGACATGTTAAATAAGTCGAATTATCCTGCCCTGGAAAAGGTTCTAAATTAACTGAGGTGGCTTCAGATCACTTGCACCATACCGTATCTTGCTTCTTATGGAAGCCAATTTATAATTATGTTAATTTCTTTGTCTGTACAAGGTTTTACCCTATTGTGTGTACTGTTGTCTATCTTCACTTAATTACTGTATATTCTTTCTGAATACTCTTCACATACCTGAAGAACCATATTGATTGATTACAGTATCTATTTTATGTTCTGTTGCTTAAGTTATGACATGCAGTTCACAGTTTTCTTGTGCTGTCAATCAGATGTTTCTTATTCACCAGTTGATGGTCTTATGGCACAGATGCAATTTTTGATGTTAATATCTTTTCTGTCTCTTGTTACATTTTCCATTGACCTGTGAATTGGTTAAAGGGGTAGTTCACTTTTTAAAAAAACTTTTGCTGATAACTTACTCACCCACATTTCATCCAAGAATGTCCATGTCTTTCTTTCATCATCAAAAAATTAAGGTTTTTGATGAAAACATTCCCAGGTTTTTTTTTCCATATAATGGACTTCAATGGGAACCAACACGCTTTCAAGCAGTTTCCAGACGATGAATAAGGGTCTTATCAAGACAAAATGATTGCTCATTTAAAAATAAAATAACAAAGTTTTATAAGCTCAAATGGTCACCCTGTTCTGTGATGTGCGTTCGTGACTCCTGTTCAAACTGATTTATGAAAAATGAATGAATCTTTTTTTGTGTGTCATTTGGTTCATTCAACGGCGAAGTGAACGAGATTTGACTCTGGAAAAGATTTATTCACTTTGATGAATGAGTTCATATAGCGAGTCACGAACCATGCATCACAGAACAGAGCAAGGCTCTGAGCTTATAAAACTTTATTACTTTTATTATTATTATTTTTAAATGCGAATCAAGTAAAACCCTTATTCAGTCGATCTGGAATCATTAAAAGCCCTTTGAACAGTTTGCACTGAAACTGCCCTTTGGACCTTGAACCGGTTGGTTCCCATTTAAGTCACATTATATGGAGAAAAATCCTGAATGTTTTTTTATTATTACCAGAAAACCTTAATTTCTTTCAACTGAAGAAAGAATGACAGAGATATCTTGGATGACATGGGGGTGAGTAAATTATCAGCTGAAGTTTTTTTTTTGTTTTTTTTTAACTACTCCTTAAAGTTTTGTTCATTTGAAAGTGAGCCGATGTGTTAAATCTTAAACTCGCATTAAATGTCCTTCCCTTCACATCTTCAGGTGTCAAACATGGCGACAGACATCGGCTCCCCTCCCCGGTTCTCCCACATGCCCCGGTTCCAGCACCAGGCTCCCGGCAGCTGTTCTACAAGAGGCCAGATTTTGCCCAGCAGCAGGCCATGCAGCAGCTCACTTTCAATGGCAAGCGCATGAGGAAAGCTGTCAACCGCAAGACCATTGACTATAATCCATCTGTCATCAGATATCTTGAGGTATAGTCCTGAAAAACAATTAACCAACAGAAACCGAGCCTCCCTCCTCTAGCAATCTTAATATCGCTAATTGCTGTATTTCAGAATCCGATTGTGGCAGCGTCAGCTCGAGATTTCCGTGCCATTCAACCAGATGCAGGCTGCTACAGATGGTGTATGTCTTACTATGTGCTCTTGTTGTATGTTTTACTTTCAAGTTCATAAATCTAATTAAATACTTCCTTTTCTTGCAGCTTGTTCCTCCAGTTGGTATGCTTAACAACTCTATGAATGCTGTTACAACAAAGTTTGTCAGAACCTCAACCAATAAAGTCAAATGCCCTGTTTTTGTTGTGCGGGTAAGTGTTAGGCTTGTATTTTAAAAAGTATGTATTTTGTATTTTATAATCCACATAAAACCAAGTCCTTTTATTGTTCTAAATATTTCTGTATCCTTTACATCCCTTCTTCTAGTGGACTCCTGAAGGCAGGCGACTTGTACCGGGTGCCTCCAGTGGGGAGTTTACTTTGTGGAACGGGCTCACGTTTAACTTCTGAGACAATTCTGCAGGTAACCAGAGACCATGTTTTTGATTCGAGGCACATCACCTTGCTTCAACCTCATAAGCTTGCTAAAAGGCCCCTGCTTATCAAATTTACTTCTCTTTCGTTCTCACAGGCTCATGACAGCCCTGTCAGGGCAATGACCTGGTCTCACAATGACATGTGGATGTTGACTGCTGACCACTGGAGGTTACGTGAAGTACTGGCAGTCCAACATGAATGAACGTCAAGATGTTCCAGGCTCACAAGGAGGCGATTAGAGAGGCCAGGTCTATACACAATCTACCATTTTCTGTAGTTAACCCGAGCCTGTTACTGCCAATGCAGTGGCAGGGCTCTGTGTGTAGGGGCTCTCCTCAGTGCTGTCTGTTCTGATATACTCTTCCCCTGTGCTGCTCAATGTTCATGTCCTTTATTATTGTACACGTGTGTGTGTTGTTGTTGCAACACTGCATTTATTTGTCACCTGTGGCTTATGAGTTATGTATCCTCATCTTTTATATACATAATTACTTTGTACAGAAAAGGTGTATTTCTCACACTTTTAAATAAAGTATTTCCAATTATTTATATTCTAAGGTGATGACCCATGCAGTCTAGAATAAAAAAATAAAAACACGTCCCGTTAAAAAGACCCTCGGGGTCTAACGTGTTTGTTGGAAGGGTTTGTGGAGCCCCCGTATTGGAGGTGCTGGACTCTTGTTTTGTCCTTGCGCTGGTGTAATTGTAGGAAACCTACACAATTTTAAGTTTCAGTTCACAATGGTTTAACAATGAGACAGGAGCTGTGTTGTTCGAGTCTGTGCCACACTCTCAGTCAGTCCCATAAAACAAGTCTTCCCTAATAAAAATACTGACTCTAAATAAAGATTTATTTTTTTAAGAATAAATAACTTTCCAATATTTCTACTTCGATGCAACTCTTACGGGTATAAATGCACATGGCAACATTTTCATTTACAGTGAAATCCAGGTTTTTTTTTTTCACTGGCACTCCTTTTCATTATGTTAACTCAGACACAATGCAGGGCATGTGAAGTTTTTTTCTGATGCAATAAAATGCAATTTCACCTACAATATTTAAAAACAAAAAAGGAAGCCACAAATTTAAAGCCAGTGTAACCAATGTATTCAGATGGCTCATGGGTTGAAGAAAACTGCTGAAAGCGAGGCTTTTGCTTACTTCAGTGATTCATTTCTATCTTAAGAACATTTGAGCACTGGTACGTCATGGTGTTAGGTGGTGTGTAGAATTCTGCATTCATTTGTCTGTAGAAATAGTAAAAGTAATGGTGTGTTTTTGGAGATCAAAGAGTGAGTTGGTAAACTGAGGCAGGTCTCAGTTTGCCAATGCTTGAACCAGCTTGTGTGCCCTCTGGAAGGAAGGGCGGCTCTGTGTAGAGATGATTGTTCTCAATCCTACATCATCGTTGTGTTCTCTAATTGAACTAAAGCTAAATATTTTAAACATGCTCATTCCTATTTTTGATGTACGACAGGGCTCAGAATACAGGGAAATGTATGGCCAGTGTTAACTATTGCAGTCCTTTAAGCATGCATGCTGTCTATGAGCAGCCCACATAGTTTTTTTTTTTAAATTTTATTTATTTATTTATTTATTTATTATTAGAGGTGGGGGGGAAGATAATATGCGAGAAGTATAATCGGACTGTTCTGTAGAGTGAGCTGTCTGCTGAAGGAGATGGATGGTTCCTTGTCAGATCAAACTAGAGAGCCCGAGCCCAAAGTGTCCAGCCCACAGAGAACTGCTATGTTCTGCTTCATTGTTGATCTCCCTGCTGTGTCTTCAGTTTTCTTGCCTAGGATAGATCAGATTTGCCACTTGCTCTGATGATGGAACTGTACGCATCTGGGACTTTCTGCGGTGTCACTGTGAGGAAAGAACTTGGTAGAGGTATGTCATATAATATGTGGAGATATTCACAAAACTGCTTTTTCCTTTTGAGCAAAATTACACTGTCATCTGGGTTCACAAACACAAGTCTTCATGTTCTCTTTCACACAAATCTGCACACTTTACCACGGGCTGTCGGTATCAGTTTAATGTTTTTGCTTTGTTTTGACAGTTTTTTGGGTCTGCAATTTTAATGTTTATTAGACCTTGTGTTTGAGATTATTACACATTTTTTTACTGATAAATCCTTTTTTAAAATACCTTTTAATGCCAAAGATACAGTTGTCTCTGTTAATAGTGTTTTGTGCACCTTTTTTTAGGAATTAATTTATTTTCTTGTGGAAATTTAATTCATGTGAACATGGGGCAAAATAGCTTTCTGTGTGAGCATTTTATTGCTTGTATCTGCAAACTGTTGCATCTTATAATCCTGTGTTTTGGGTATTACAGTTTTGTGTAAAAAAACAAACAAACAACCTAATAATGTGGTGCCCTATTGCTGTACTACTACTACATCTACAAAAAAAACAAAAAAACATTTTGTAGTAGAAAGGTTTAGATATTGTTTAAATATTTTTTGTTTGAAAAAAAGATTAAGAAATTATTTTAAGAAATTAGATTATCAAATCTACTGATTATCAGTTATCTTCAAAAATCTAACCTTTTGTCCTACTGATTTAAGATTCTTATAGCTAAACAGAATAAGCATTAAACCATCGTTTATCATGTGTTGGTATTGAAAGTCACTCTGTAGCACAGAATCAAATGCAAATTTGAGTTTGGCTTGAAGAATTATTACGCACGATTTTCTGATCATATTTCTTTTTTTTAGGCATATTTGACCAATTCCAAACCACATTAATCTCAATTAATCTCTTTCACAGATCAAATAAGCCAAAAAAGAGATTTAACTCGAACTGAAAAGTAAAAAATAGTATATGCCCATGAGAAAGATGGTATACTATAGATTGCAGTTGACAAGGCATGACCATTGGACAGTGAAATGTTGGTTAGACAAATCATTGGAATTGAATCATTGGGTCAAACAAAAACGTGTGGAGAAAGAAAAGACACATGTTCACTGCAAAAGAATTAAGTAAGGAAATGTTTCAGTCTCCAGTGCCACCATTTTCCAGAACTGCAACCTCCCTGGAGTCTCCAGAAGTGCAAGGTGTCAGGATCTCAGAGACGTAGTTTAGGTAAAGCCACTTAATAAGAATCACAAGCTGAAGTGTTGTAATATACATGGAGGCTGTTTTTTATAGGCTTTATAGACAGACAGATTGAGAGTGACTCTTGAAGGACCAGAAACACATCCTCTTGTACCACTGAAGAATTCATCTTCCAGAATCTGCCAGTAAGTTTTGTGGGATTTTTAGTCCACCTCTGCAAAACAGACTTCAGGGTAGGAGGGAGGTTGCAGTTCTGGAAAATGGTGGCGCACTGTAGACTTAAGGGTTCCTGATGGTTTCACACTTAATTCTTCAACTTAATTCTTTTGCAGTGAACATGTCTTTTCTTCTCCACCTGATTTTGTCTGACCCAGTGAGCATTTCACTGTCCAATGGTCATGCCTTAAATGCAATTTATAGCATTTATTATTATTTTTTTTTTCATCTTTTCAGTCTGAGTTAAATCTTTTTTGGGTTACTTTATCTGTAAAGATAAACTGTGCCTAATTATTATGCACACCTGAATATAAGGCGTTTTTTCATTTCCAGCCTTCATGAACAATTATATATCACTTATAAATGATTAAATGTATTTAATCATTTATAAGTGGATTATAAGGATTTAATAAATAAGGATTAATAGATTAATGTCGTTTGGAATTGGTAAAATGTGCCTGGAAAAAGATGTATGATTAAAAAATCAACATGCCTAATAATTCTGCAAGCACTGTAGAATTTCTAAACCGCCACTTACCTGCATCACTTCGTTACAATGTACTTTCTGTTTTTAGGACTTTAAGAAAAATTGCTGCTCACTTCTGTTGACTTTTAGTTTGAGAGTTGATCATTCTGGCATATTTAGAAATGTTTGTGTTTATTACAATGTAGTGAAGATGAGGCATTTGTCTTCTTTCAATACCAACAACATACTACCAACTATTGTATGCAAAGAGACATGCATAACCTGACCTGTCATCATTTACACTGTAAAAGAAAACAACTTAATGCACAGACATCATCACATGGCAATGGGATTCTTGTTGTTTGAAAAACAATAAAACTGAAAACATCTAATACCTTAAACTACTTTAAATACAAAAATTGAAAAAAAAATGCCATTAGTTGACACATGATGACCATTGTGTGACTTAATGATTTTAGTCTATTATTATTAGTTATTATCTATATCTGTTATCTATTATTATCAGTTCAATAATAGTACCAGTCATTTTCATCTCATATGGTTTTCTTGTGTTTATGTGCGTCCTGTGTTATTGGGACAAAATGTCCCCACAAAGATTTATTATCCAAAGCCCTTGTTCTTATGGGGAATTTTTTTTTATCCACAAGAGGGAAACAGCTTATAAATCATACTAAAAGATTTATATATACATTTTTGAAAATGTAAAAATGCTTTCTGTGATGGGTAGGGATAGTGTAAGGTGATAGAATATACAGTTTGTATATAAAGAGTATATAAACCACTACATCTATAGAATGTCATAAAACATTAAAACTGAATATGTGAGTAATGCAAAAATAATAATAATAATAATGTGAGTGAGTGGGTATGGAAGCTTTGTGATAAAATAAAACATTTAAACATTAAGCTTGTGCTTAATGTTAGTTTTTTTTTTTTTTTTTCATTGAATGCTTTATTAACAGACATAACGAAAGCAAATTTTTCTGTTTTGGTTTGTTGATTTAGGGGTTGTTGGCTATAGGATCAAAAATTGTAACCTTGGTCCTGTAACAACTCAAGACGAGTACTTTGTGCACTTTTGAAAGGTCAAATATTTCAAATTCACAAGATGCATATATTTTTAATGCTAGTTTGCTTTAAGGGAGTTTCAAATTTGCATCTATGTGCACTTCAATAGTGTACCAGTTAAGACAGTTACAAAGTGGCCTGAAATTTAAGCAAAGAGAAGATACTACTTTCACCTAATTTATGACCCACTGGATCTACGATTGAAATATTAATGAATTAAAGAAGGCACGATATTGTCAATTTGGCAGTAAATGTTCGGACTTGGGACTGTAAACTAATAAAGCATTGCATGAATGTGATTAGCATAGGTTTCATACATTGTAAGACCTTTCATATATATATGAAATTTTTCTCCACTTTTTGTTGTTTGTTTTCCCGAATGCAACGTGTCTTTATAGCACTAGATATAGCCTCAATTTTTTTTTTACTTTTTAAGTTACTTTTTAATAGATCTCACTGTTTTGCATAAAACAAAACTTGCATATTTTTACAACAGGGATGCTCACTTTTCCCTTATGTTTGCAAACACACAAGTGTTCATTCATCTGTCGATTAAAAAGACCGCTAAGGATTCATGCAGCTTTACACAGACATCAATATAAATTTATTACCAAGCTCATGCTGACTTGATTATTCTGAGCAATGTTTTTGTGACTATCAAATAATGATATTATTTTTAAGGGCACATGATGTGATTGTCAAAGTGCCTCATTTGTCAATGAATTTTGTGAGATTTATTATTTGTTATTATTGCTAATTCAGTGGCATGTGACTTGATTAAGAGTTTAATCCAATAAAATGTGTTTTGTTCTGGCTGTTACTTAGGATGGCTTTGCTTATTATAGAGTAGTACAATATAATGGAATTTGATACATATAACGTAATGCTTAATTTGTGATCAATATCAATAAACTCGAGTAACAGTGTTTTTCTGAAAAATATTAAAGAAAAATATTTGCAAATACACAATATGTTTCTCTTTTTATGTCACAAACTCATTCGAAACCTACATATGTTTCCAGGACATGGAGCAGACGTGAAGTGTGTTGATTGGCATCCCACAAAGGGTTTGGTGGTATCCGGCAGCAAAGACAGCCAGCAACCTATCAAATTTTGGGACCCAAAGACTGGACAAAGTTTGGCAACACTGTAAGTTAGTGTGGTGGCAGAAGTCAATCTTTGTCTCTGTAGAAACTTCTCGAGTCAGGAGTTCAAGGTGTCAAAAGAATATACTTCGTTTCAGTCAACAAAGCAGAGATGTCAGCTGATTTTCTAACAATTTTACACAAAACTCATTCTTATACAGTTTCTTCCAACCTGTTTACAATTTGCTCAACAAATGGTCTTTCGTTGGGTTATCTTCGATTTGTATTAGTCCATCCTCTTCTTAAAGCAGAGGAAAATAGCAGGTGCACATCTTAAACGTTCTTGCATGAATCCTCCTAACACTTTACACATCTCAACAACTAAAGCATCTCCTTATCGTTGTTGTATTTGGTGTTCAGACTGGGCTGCTCAATTATGGCAAAAAAATCATAATCAGGAGTATTTAACACGATTATTGGTGGGTGATATGATCGAAGTCTTATTCCACAATATGAGTAATTTTATCAGGGAAATTTCACAGTTATCAATACTATTTTAAACTAATGTTACAATAGTTTTTCCTCTTTGTCGCCATCTCTGTTCGAAAGTGTTGTGAGAAAAGTCTATAAATCTCCACCTTTAACATCCTCACACACAATATAGCCTACTAGCCAAGACTCCTTCTGTATGTGTACAGATGTGACATAATGACGCAAAGAAATGCTCGAGTCTCTCGCGGAAATGAGCACTGGCTGGTTATGTATTTTCTCAAATATGTATTTTGGATAATTTTCAACCCAAAAAAGCTACGGACTGCAGCTTTAAAATTTGCTAAATTAGCGACCATCAAATGGTTTGATAAGAGCTACTTAGATGTACCACGTCATTTAACAATAAAAATGGTTGTAGCTGCAAGAAATTCTTTTTATGCTTAAGCGTTCGAAGTACTTTAATCAGCTAAAACAGATTTAGTGTTGCTAATAATATTTTCGAATTGTTTGTCCACAGACATGCACATAAAAACACTGTCATGGAGGTGAAGTGGAACCTCAATGGCAACTGGCTGTTGACGGCCTCACGTGACCATTTATGCAAACTGTTTGACATCCGCAACCTCAAGAGAGGAGCTACAGGTTTTTAGAGGACACAAGAAAGAAGCCACAGGTATTATAATCCTAATGTCAGAATGTGTACTGAATGGCTCTTGTATGGTGGTGAAGCAGTGTCCTCTATGTCTTCATGCTTTTACCTTTTGGTTGCGGCTGCTGCCCTGGCACCCTGTTCAGTGGAGGCCATGTTTGCCAGTGGAGAGCTCTGATGGACCGTGAGCTGCTGTCTGGGAATGCAGGGTAAGCTCAGATCTCAGTTCAGATCCTTTCTGTATCCATATATGGTAGCTTTAGTGAAAAATTTCAGTCAAAATTTCTTACTTTGTCTGCATGTTATCTTGACTGACTGCTAATCTAGTTGATATATTTTATTGCTGGTGTGAGAGAAAGAAGTGGGAGGGAATGGAGATGGCTCATGAAGGAATGATCTGGAGTTTAGCCTGGCATCCACTGGGCCACATCTTGTGTTTGTGATCTCACGACCACACCAGGTGAGTGAGTGTAACCAAACTTTCATGTGGTTGACAGGTTGTTTGTTACATTTACTAAAGATTGTATTTGCCAATACCAATAACAGTGAAATTTCGCAATTTCAATAATAGTTGTTACATTTCTTGTTGCAAGAAATGTGCTATTTATTTATTCACACTTCCTTATTCAGATTGAAAGTTTAGTACATTGGTCGATTAAATGAACTCTGCACAGTTAAGCAACAGTCTGAGAACAAAGAAAGTGGCAATTGTAAACCTCAGATGACATAGATGTTAGCTCCTTGCTCTGCGATCACTCCCTCAGCAAATTCTGGACAGGACATCGGCCAGGGGACAAGATGCGGGACAGATACAATCTGAAACTTGTTGCCTGGAGATGTCAGAAGATGGGATGGAATATGGTTAGTGTTCCTTGACCTCCTGCAATTTGGAAGTCCTTATGGAGGTACATATACCTATGAATTCAATTATGCTTTATCCTGGGTAATTCTAGATGACATGGAGACCAATAATGTTGCCGCCATTCGGGCATGGGATCCCAGAAACGCTGAAGGCTGCCATGGGAGCAAGAACAAACTGTTAGCACACACACACACGATCAGTTGGTATATGTAGTTGGTTGGTTATTGATTATTATTGTGATTATGTGCTTAGGGGAAAGATATTGGTAGCAGAGCCTGAGATGAGCATTCCTGGGCTGGACTGGGAATGGAGAGGTTATGCTGAAGGACCAAAAAAAGCCCCTCGACTAAAAAGTTCCTTATGCAAAACCTATTCCAGCTCAGTTTCAACAGGTCAGTGTGATGGACTTATACATGTGTTTTAGTAGCACTGCCAGACATACTATGGTGGTTTGGATCTTGTGGATACAAATTTGGGTAGTTGCCTTCACTTTTTATCTCATTCCATAGGCCTGGGCAGAGAATAAGGTTCCAGCAATGGCTCCTGGAGAGGTTCCAAAAGAAAGGAAGGATGAGAAGAAAGTAGATAGCAAGAAGAAGACGCAAGCTGAGATTGAGCAGGAAATGGCTGCCCTGCAGTATACAAACCCAATGTTGTCTCGAGGTCAGCTAATATGCTTACATGTACAGCTTTAGCATTGTGCTGTAAACATGTGAATCATCACTATGTTATGCATATCAAGACTGGTTAATTAATTTGTGTTAAAAATATATATTTTTGTCTGTAGCAACTGAAGATGGATCGAATGGCACAATTACAAGAGCAGGGAATGCCTCCCCCTGCTGGACAGTCAGGGCCAGTGCCTCCCTTTCCAGGGCAGGGTGGCCCGATGCCCCCTCCAGCACAAGGCTTCCCTCAATCAATGCCTCCTCAACAAATGCCGCACAACATGCCTCCAGTGGGACCAGGTGGAATGCCTGGTCCATTCATATCTTCAGGCCAAATGGGTCCACCAGGACCTATGCACCAGGGTCCTCCTCCACAGGGCATGATGGGACCTCCCAGACATGCATGGACATCCACGTCATCCTGGCCCTCACAGGAACATGGGACCCCAGGGTCCTCCTGGCATGTCTGGCCCCAGAGGTATGCAAGGACCACCCCTGGAGGAATGCCCCCGGGTTCTGGTGGACCTCCAGGCGGTATGATGGGACCACCACCGCGAGGACAGGGGCCTCCACAGGGAGGGATGATGCATCAGGACATGAGGGGGCCCGTGCCTCATGGAAACATGATGGGCCATCAGGGACCCATGCAAGGGGGTATGATGGGGCCTCCACCCAGAACTCATGGCAATATGCAGGGCATGGGAAATATGCATGGAATGGGGCCTCCTCCAGGGGGTATGCATGGACCACCAAACAACATGCAGGGGCCACCAGGAAACATGCAAGGACCTCCAGGCAATATGCAGGGCCCTCCACCATACATGCAAGGCAAACCACCACACATGGGTGATGGAAACCGAGGACAGTTCAATCAGGTGAAGAAACCGTTGGAATGAACACATCTGTGAATGTTTAGAACAAAGAGATGTTACTGAATAGATGTCAGAGTAGATTATTTTGCTAAATTTTGTGCATTTCTTTCAGGGACAGAATCCTGGGCCTCAGTCAATGATGCATGGAATGGGACAACAGGGTCCTAATGGGAAAGGTAATTCTCAGCATCTTGAGGGAAGAAAATTACTCATATTTAGGGCTTCACTATTTTGGATAAATTGAGAATGATGTTTTTTGGTTTCAAACAGATCACGATTCTCCCATGATTCCAAACAGACAACTAAACAAAATAACGTGATTTACTACTAGAGGTTCTGATAAAATATGAAATTGCTGCAGTCCATTTATAATGTTTAATTAATCTGAATTATTTTAAAAACTTGTTTTGAAAGAATGATTCAATGGTTCACTCATAAATAATTCACTTGTTTCATCTGTTTTTGAACAAATCTTTTGAATGAATAATTCAATGACATTTTTATCTGTCATTTTTCGCCACCTGGTGGTTTTAACAATGTAATGTATACAATCGCTATTTATAGCATCATGTTACTTTCAAAAGGTGATTTGCTCTATTTTGATTGCTTCTGTAGACATCAATGTTTTTATCCAAACTCTGTGATATAGAATGTTTGTAGCAGAAATAATGATAATTTGTGATTGAAAAGACTACATGGGAAGCTATTTCCTTCCTACACATGGATAAATGCTTTTTCTGGGTCAACGCCAAGCCAACGCAGATTTTAAAGGTTTAATAGACACAGGCACATCGTTGTCATTTAGGAATGGAGATTGTGTGGGTGTTTGAATCTAGATCGTGATGTTTTAACGTTTATCGTGCAGCTCGTATGCAAGATCATATAATCAAAACTAGTGTGTGAAAGTTAATAGTGACTTGTTTGTGCTCTCCTTGTCTGATATTACCAGGAGATGGTCCTCGAGGACCCAACCATCACATGGGACCCCCATCGGAGCGACAAGGCCCAGGAGGGGGTGGTCAGGGCTCTGATGGAGGCCAGTACTGGGGTGATGATGGGGGTTATCAAGAGGGTTGGAGAAGAGGCCCTGGGGGTTCGGGACAGGATTACTCTGGAGGTCACAGAGGAAGCTCTGGAAACCAATGGGAGGGCCAGGAAAGGTTTTCTTCACATGATGGAGAGTACATGGGACATGACAGGTATGCTTCATTCAGCATTCTTAAATGTCTTGAGTCATATGAATAAGAATGTGAAATGTGTGTCTGGTGACATCTTTACAGGTATGATGGGTATGAGGGTTCTGGCGAGGAGTTTGACCAGAGGCAGAGACGGCCACCACGTGGAGATGATTCGTAAGTGTTGCGTGCAACCTCAGATTTAGCCAAGAATTAGCTTTACTGTGTTCTGGCAGAAAGAAAGAAATATATATTATTAAAAATGATTCTTAAGACTGAAACATGACACAAAAGTCTGAGGAATGCTTCCTTTTCTGCTAGTCGATCATTCAACCGTTTAAAAGTATACTCTTTCAAGCATGAGCCTGTACAGACATGTTCTGATCTTTGACCAGGATTGTCCAATGATTGATAACTACTTGATTTTATTTGTCTGTCTCTGAATGTACAGATACAGGAGAGGTGTCCCAAGTGGGCGTGGTGGAATGGGCGGCTTCCAAGAGGAGTATGGCGAAGATGAGGGCTTTGATTCCCAAGAAGACATGGGCCAAGGATGGGGAGGAAGAGGAAGACCACGTGGTGGACCACCAAGAGGAGGTAGATCCTATTCCATTCACCAGTCCTTGAGCTCACGTGTGCGTCCATAAAAACTGAGGTGTCAGGTTTGAACATGACATCTTTCTTAGGTGGTGTAGGAAGAAGGGGCTTCTCCCAACTCCTGATGATTATCCCTCTCACTATGAAGGAGGAAGAAACCAGGAGGGCTGGGAGGGAGGGCGAGATTCAGGTAGAAGTGCATGAAGGGGATGCCAATAAATGTTCTTGTTGCTGCAGTGCAGTAAGACATGCTTGAGCAAATTCCCATTTTTTAACTGAGGCCATAAAGTTGAGAGTACACTAAAAGATTTTAGCCCACATTTTCCAGTCACAGACATTTTTTTTTTTTACTTTTGCAACAACAATTAAGTCAGATCAAAGCCAAATTGGATGACAGGACAGTTAGGTGTGAGGATTCCAGCATAATCTGTAGTGAGAGCAGTGTCATGAAATGAGGAGATGACAGGATGGGGTCTGTTTTAAACCTTGAGTATTAGACTAGGTGACAACAGGGTGTAGTTTGTGGCCATCCCATAACCTTCCTTATAATTCTTTATGAAGAACGGAAAGCCCTTGGTGCCCATCTCTGACTTGTCTTGTTCCATTGTAATTTCTTTGTTGTTTGCTGTTTTTTATTTTTTTTTTATTTTTTTTTTACTTTTTTTGGACGTTGTCATGAGAAATTATTACACAGTAAGTTTCAAGGCTCTTTTCAGGTGGATCTTCTTGAAACGTCTTCTACACTTGATATAGTGTGTCATGTGCTTCAAGAAAACAGATGTGACATAATATTAACAGTAAAGCAGTTTGTGGATTTTTAAGTCCCGTATTGAACTTTTAACGTACACTTTATGTAAAGGCATAGTTCAAGCCTAACATCAAAGATCCAATCAAATTAATGTTGGTGTGTACAGTGGGTAGCCAACCAGAATGCCTATTGCCGCCGCGAGTCGTACCGCGGCAAATCTGCCGCGGTAAAAATAAACTTGCCGCATTTCAAGGTCGTTCGCAAATGACCGCCAGGTGGCGCAAAGGGGCATTTAGCAAAACAGCCGCAATTGCAGCGGGGCTATGTCAGTTAACAGTAAGGATGAAATACTACAACTATGGCAATTTCCAAATAACCAACAAACATGAAAAATTAAAACAAGAGCTATTTGCATTTTCTGTAGGCTACAATAATGAAACAAACAAAGATTTGGCGAAGTTGAAACTGCATGTTAAAGTAATAATTGTATTATTAATTAAAGACATATAGACGTTTATTTGTACGAACTATTAGGCTATATATCTCTGTTTGTATCTGTTTATTAAAAAACACAGCACAAGGTCTTGTAAAAAAAACAAGAATGAGACTGACTGAATATGTAAAAAATAAACAAACGAAACAGAATAGAACAAACTTTTAGAACAAAAAATAATAAAAATAAAATTATTTAGCCTACAACAGATTCGGTTAAATTTAACGAAAGCAAAACTTAATTAAGTAAAAGTACATTTAAACAGAATATACTGTAACAAACTTTTAGAGCAGAACATTTTATGAATCAAAAGTTAAAATAGGCCTCTCTTGCAGTCAGTGGAAATTAATTAGAGAACTTAAAAGGCTAGCCCACTCCATGATTTTTGGTCATACAGATAATATGTCATCTTTTAAAACTGTAAAAGGTCTACAATATGCTAACGATAAAACAGAGTAAATTTATGGCCGAGTGTTAGAACTTACTGTTCGATCATTTAGATGACACGGGTTCAAATCCCGAACAAACTTGGGACTTTAGTAAATTTTGTATTAGCCTATTAATGCATTTTAAATCCTATTATTAATGAAGAGAGATTTGTCTAGTTCTAAAACTGTGTTACAGCATATAGTTTTTGCTTATATTTATAAAAATAAAATTGTATATTTTATATGTATATCTCGTATATTTTTCCCCTCATCAAAACATATACAACCACTGATAAACATAATATCAATTCAACCACTGATACACATTATTGGTTTTGATGAGAAAAAAAAAAAACTATACGAGTGCGGATTAGAACCTGGAATCTCCAGAGTCCCGACACGCTAGGCAAAAATTCTACCACTGGACCATCACTGTACAGGTTTAATAGGGCGTACTCACTGTACTCGGACATTGTGCTCAATTTTATTTATGTACATCAGGAAGCTACAGGACATCGTCTTTCAAAACATGACCTACTCAAAAGAGAAAAAAGAATGAATGCGTCATTGTACCCAGCACTTTTGAAAATGCCCTTCCGAGTACGTCTCTGTCCCCAGCACATTTCAAACCAAACTGACGCCCATGCATCTTTACCTTTGTAGTCTACACACACACGTTAAAACAAACACACATATTTCGCCATTTAATGTAACACTTTAGGAAACAAGACTTTGGAAATATGTACGTTAAAATTAATATGAGCATATGGAGATCCTTCATTCATGTGCCTCCGCATTAATGCTTGAGGCTTGGGAGCTCAGTTGTGAGCCGGGAAAAAACAACATATTGCCAGCCTCATCTCAGGAGCTTGCTTGAGTTAGCTTAAAGTGGGGAGGGCGCATATTTTGCATTTGAATGGTGTTTGACATTCTAAAACATTTAACGCGTGACACGAACACACAACTAGTCAATGTTTATAAGATAAATGTCTCTCAACCATTAAAGAAAAACGTTAGACGGACTTGACACAACTTTTTGTGGAAAGACAATTTTTTGTGGAAAGACAATTTTTACTTCAATAAAAATAGTAACCCAGCATTTGTGCCCTAAAAAATGGGAATTCCATTTTTTTGCTGTCACAACTTGAAATATAAATTCCCAGAGAATGTATTTATTAGAAAAATATATTCCTAATGTAATAAAGTTTTCTTCGTGTTGACGTTGTTATAATTTTAGCTAACATCCGTATATAAATATAGATTATGGTTTTTAGACTTATGGATTTATGGATTAAAATAATAATAAATAAAAATAATATATGTTTTTAGATTTATAGCTAGCCTATATGATGTTCTTACAGTTTTAGATTAAAAAAACATGGTTTGGAAAATATATTCATATAAAAATCTAAAATTGTATTTTTGTGCATTTTTCATAAGAATAAAATAAAAAAAAATGTATATAACTTTTAACTTCCAAAGCTTGCAAGATGTAGCTAGTTTAATGTGACAGTGTTTCTTTTTTAGGTCTATGCTAAAAAGTTAATTAATGGATAATATAATTTAGTAGCCTACAATAAAATCCCCGAAAAATACAGAATGTAAAATGCAACACATTATCGAAAAAAAAAAAAAAAAATCTAAAACATTTAATGGTGACAGCACACACACAACTAGTCAATGTTTATGATAAGATAAATGTTTAATGTGACAGTGTTTCTTTTTTAGGTCATAAATTTGTTCTTTTTTAGAACGAATTTATCAGCCGATGACAGGGGCACTGACCATTCTAATCTTACCGGTGTGATCATTTCAAATAAAACTATATATTTTTGGAAGTCTTTTGGAAGCTAAAGTAGGCTACATTTAAATTTAATTTGCCTCAAAAATCTGAAAGGGCACGTGCCCCTCGGTTTGAATAGGCGCCTCTGATCGTTTCATAATGGTTTTCACTTTTGATTCACACCTTTGCAACCCCGCCCACATTTCACAGCCATAAAAACGGCAAGTGCCACATATCTTTATCAGAACTTCTTTTTCGAATTGAAATAAAAAAATTGTGTTTTTACAAGAAAAAAATAGTGTTTTTATTATTATTATTATTATTATTATGCAGATGTTAATTCAGTCATTTTTGTTGGATAAAATGGTCCCTAATGTAAATGGAAATGCATGGTAATTTTATTTTATAAATATAAAATATAGGCTAGACAAAAAAGGGGGGTAAAAAAGTTTTAGAACTATTGACAAATCTCTCTGCATTAATAATAAAAAAGTAGACCATGTTTGTTCGGGATTCAAACTTAATCAATTTTAGTGTTCTTTTACATTTTCATTTGTTTTTATATTGAAAGTAATACTACTTAGTTAGTCTGTCAAGTCAACAAAATCAGTCTCCCATTGCTATGGCCAGGTATCACTGTCAGTCAACTTCACAAAACAATAATTTAGCAGATTAAAGACGAGCATCATTATTTTCATTTTCTGACGCGATCAGCTTTAAAAAAAAAAGTATTTTCATTTCCCTCATCAGTTTGGTCGTGCAGCGGCTCTACATGGAATCTAGCAAATTTACGTTAAAGTGGCATTGATGATAATTAAACAAAACGCTTGACATTAAATAAATAAACAGTTAATGAACTCGCTAATAAACAGTTACATATTTAAGCATCAAGAACGGTAAAACATAAATGAAGTTGGCCAACAGTATATTGGCCACAGTGAGATTCGATCTCGGATCGCTTGAAGCGCAGTGAGATTTATGTTGTTGCGTTACCCACTGAGCTACCGTCTGAACACTATTAAGTCTCGTCTTATGCTCTTCCTTAGCCCCATTGATAGCCTAATATATATATATTCTGTTGCAATGTTTTATGTTGTAATGTTTTTACTATTTATTCAATTTAATTTCAGTATTGTGATTATGAATTTGTTTATGTTTCACTTGAATTCATCTGTTACCAGCTTTCAATCGCTCTGAATGAGCCGCGGCGCGGCGTTAGATTACGCAATAGAGAGAATAAACGGACACATTTCAAAGTCTGTGATTGTAGCGCCGCTTAGCGGTAAAAGGCAGCAAATACAGATCCGAATTTCACCGCCGCGGGAGCGACGGCGGTAAAAGTATTATTCTGGTTGAGTAACCACTGTATGTGTTTTCAGGTCATGAGAGTTATCGGGATGGTCAGCGGCCAGACCACAATGTACATGACAGTCCATCTCCAGCCAGTAGAGAGCGCTCCTCCTCTTTACAGGGCATGGATATGGCCTCGCTGCCCCACGCAAACGCCCTTGGCATGACGGACCAGGCACTGGTGACATGGACTCCCCTGGTGCAGTGCCTGATGACAGAGCAGGATAAGTGATGGATAACTGACGACGAATTGTTTTAAAGGGGTCATGAACTGACTTTTTATCATTTTTGATACTGTTGTCTGAGGTCAACTAATGACGTTTGTAAGGTTATACATTCATAATGAATAAGTAGTTGGAATAAGTAGTTTTCTACCGGCTCTTCGACTCTAGCTCCTGAAACGCTCTATTCTTATAGGCCTGCTGCATTGAAGGCTTGGAAGCTATGTTTGGATAATAGTTTTGCATATTAAAATGAGCTTCGACTCCCCGTCAGTTCACGTGGGGAATTGTTTTCCCCAAGTGACTTCCAATGTGGAAAAATGGCAGCCGGAATGATTTGCCCATACATGTTTGACACGTCGATCACGAATCACAGCATCAGTAGATATCAAACGATCTGTAACAATGTAATACTTGCACATAAAAAAAAAAAATGTTTTACTCAAATAAGTGTGTTGCACCATTCCTGTCGCATCCAATATACAGCATATACACTACCAGTCAAAAGTTTAAGATCGGTAAGATTTTTTATGTTTTTGAAAGGAGTCTCTTCTGCTCACCAGGGCTGCAATTTTTTGATAAAAATACACAAAAAACACAGTAATATTGTGAAATATTATGACAATTTAAAATGACTTTTTATGTTAATATATATTAAAATGTAATTTATTCCTCTCAAAAAAAGCTGAATTTTCAGCATCATTACTCGTCTTCAGTGTCACATGATCCTTCACAAATCACTCTAATATGATGATTTTATGCTCCAAAAACATGTATGATTATTATCCATGTTGAAAACAGTTTTTTACATTTTTATTTCAGGATTCTTCTGATGAATAGAAAGTTAAAAAGAACAGCTTTTATCTGAAATGGAAAGCTTTTGTTACATTAAACACTACCCTTTAAAAAGTTTGGGGTCAGTAAGAATTTGTATTTTATTTTTGGGGGAAATAAATAAGAAATCAATACTTCTATTCATCAAGGATGAGTTACATTGATGAAAAGTTACAGTAAAGACATTTATAATGTTAGAAAAAATTCAAATTAAATAAATGCTGTTCTTTGAACTTTCTAATTATCAAAGAATCCTGAAATAAAAATGTAAAAAAACTGTTTTCATCATGGATAATAATCATACATGTTTTTGGAGCATAAAATCATCATATTAGAGTGATTTGTGAAGGATCATGTGACACTGAAGACGAGTAATTATGCTGAAAATTCAGCTTTTTTTTCAGAGGAATAAATTACATTTGAATATATAATAACATAAAAAAGTCATTTTAAATTGTCATAATATTTCACAATATTGCTGTGTTTTTTTGTGTATTTTTTATCAAAAAATTGCAGCCTTGGTGAGCAGAAGAGACTTCTTTTAAAAAACATAAAAATTTCAAATCGATCTTAAATCTTTTGAGCCGGTAGTGTATATACAGCAATGCACAGCATTGTTTTTAAATCTCTTTCTGTCTGTCAAATCGAGCCTTGACCTATGTCTTGTTTACACAAAGAACCTCAATATCTTGCACAATGCACAATATCCTACCCACGGGAGCTGGAACTTCATTAAGGATACAGTTCAACCACGCTAAAATTGGAATCCGAAGAAAGCTTATGCAGTAATTTTATGTTTCCACAACCAGGATCTGCACAATATTTTAATCTTCAGCGACATTTTAGCTTGGTAGCTCAATATAGTTTAGCGCTAAATAGGCCTATGTTATTTGACTACTTACAAATCATGTTTGTAATAGTAGAATGAAGCTCGCAAACTTTTGTAGCCCTGCCCACCAATTTGATGTTTCACATGCAAATTGGTTGGCAGCTACAGAGGCTGTTGGTTTTCTTTTGTTGAGGCGATGTTTCGCTGCTCTATGACATCACAGGTAGGCCAATTCACAGATCCCTTGTATTACGGTAAACTTAACTTTTATATATCAAAAGCTCAAGGAAAAATATATTTCTCAATTCATAACCCTCTAAAGTAAAATGCATAATGCGGCATTTTGTATATGTAATATTATCCAACTCCCCATAGGCCGGCCATCACCAAGAGAGGAAGGCGGATGTGGGCCTCCACCACGGGGAGGAAGAGGTGGATGGGGCCGTGGTGGGCCGCCGAACCCAGGGGGTCCCTGGTCCCAATGTGGGTCCGAATCTCAGACGAGGGCTCCACGCGGTGTTATGAGGGGCGGTCAGCCGGCGGTAGTAGTGGTCACGCCTGCTTCTCAGGGAACACAATGAGGCAAAACCACAATGAGGACAGGGGACAACAAAGAACCACACATCGCTACAAAATCAGCTTCCTTGAGGGTCTGGACAGTTTTGCAGGCTTGAACGGGTGTCTGGAAGCACTTCAGTATAAATCAGCGTGGAACCCTTAATTGGTGGCTAAGGCTTAGCTTTTTCTATGATGTATCAGGCGGAAGGTGGTGGGCACCGGTTATCCAAGTCCAAATGTTTTGGCTTATGATGCCTCCTGCCACCTGATAGGTGTACTTGTGACATGTGGGAGTTGTTCTAACCTTACGTCAATTGTGTGAATAATAACTGGGGACACATCATGGTGTGACAAGAACCATCTCTTGCAATGGACTTGTGTTTGTGGTCCAGGAAACTGTATTTGTGATGCATGGTACAACACTCTGTAGATGCTTAAGAGAAATCCCTTCCCTGCACTGAGCAGCTGACCTGCTTGGTGATTCACTTGGACAATGGCGACTGAATTTGTACCAGCACCAGAGCCCCCTGTGTCTTTTCTTCTTCTTTTTGACCTCAATGATTCTGATGTATCAAACACAAAACATATTGTGTACTATTGACTTCCTCAGTCAGATTCTGTCAGCCAGCAAATGCAACTCAATCTAGGGAAAGGCCTCTAGTCATCGTCTTGAGGACTGTCTATTACTAGAGAAAAATGGTCTTTTGAATGTTTCGTTCCCCCAGAGGCTCAACAATGTTTATTTAATTTCATTTTTATGTAAAATAATGGAGATAATATTTCTGTAACATTACCAGGCTACTCTGAAAGACGAAGCTGCAGACTTTGTTCCTATGTGTACAGTTTGTCACAAAATTGTCATATTGTTTTGTCCTTTTTTTGTATGAAACCATAATAGAATGTGCAAAATTTATGTAAACTCTCTCTGCTCTTGTCGGTTACTTTGATTTCACCCACTCTTTTGTGTTTTTATCACACTGATATGAACTCTTGAAGGTGGGAGTGTCACCCCGGATTTCCCACCAACTGCAGAACGGCTGCGGATTCGGCTCCGCTGCATGTCGGATCCGTGCTCTGCCGTCCTTCAATACCTACCAGATACAGATTTGTTGCGGAACGGCTGTGGCCATGACTGACAGCTGAAGTCATGAGGACACACGATATCTCGCGAATTTACGTTATGATATAACAGGATGTATAGTTTCTATAAACACAACCACAAAACAAGCAACAGTTTGTTTCCATCCAGAGGAGTACAGGGGAAATCTCCCTTTTTTTGGAGATTCTAGTGATTCTAGTACAATATTTATAATTAAATATAATCAACTTATAAAATGCTAAATGTTTATTTGGGTTCATTTTTGAATGTAGTGGGAAAGTAGAAGGCTGTGTAAATAAAGTTAACTATTGTTCTTGTTGGAAAAGGGAAAACTATATTTTTATTTTGGAAATTACCGGATGTTTTATGTAGTTTCTGTGCTCGAGTTCCTGCGGCGCTCTCCGGCATCCGGCAAAAATTAGAAACTCTGCTATCTTCTCCGGAGAGCTGCGCGTCGCCGGAGCTGGGACGGAGCTCGGAATGCAGCCGTTCCACAGTCAGTGAAAATGCACACATTGACTTTAATGGAAACCTATTGACTCCGCCGCCGTTCCTGAGCGGATCCGCAGCCGTTCCGCAGTTGGTGGAAATTTGGGGTCAGTCCTGCTTCTGGAGATCCATGTTCCCTACAGAAGCGTAGTCTGCACAAGACTGAGATCCTCTATTAGTCATGTCTTCTCATTGTGAATGTGCAAGTCAGTTCACAAACTTGATTTTTTTTTTACTTTTTATTGTCATGAGCTTACATTTCCATTCTCCCTTCTCCCTTCAGTACCCATGCAATTGTGGAAGTCAGTGGAGCGAAAAGTCTAGCATGACTGCTTTTCAACCCACCTCTACATGCATGTATTTTTCTCATTAGTTCCAAAGCCTTGATTGGTTCAGGTGTGTTTAGAGTTCATCTAAACTTGGCAGGAAGTTGGATCACCAGGAGAACAGAGCAGCCCAGCTTTGACCCTGTCCTAACCAGATTTGACAAAGTGATAATAAATCTCTCAAGCTCTCTTCCATAGTTTTTGTCCTAATTAACCTCAGAGAACTGCTCACATTTGGAGTTTTAGCTCTGCCCACACAAACTCTTTTTCATGAAAAAAACAACAACAAATATGAATGTGTAAAGAAGGAAAACCATTTTGATTGGCTGTTTTGTTATCCCAAGTTTTTCTCATAGCCCATCCATTTTTTGTATTTGGTGTGAACAGACACATTTCTTGCAGCTGGAATCTTTTGTTTCGGGCCTGGGTACGACACGGTGCATCACTACACTTTTTCCAGTAGATAATTCTATTTTGGTTCTATCTCAGCAGCATTACGCCTGATAGCACTGCTCACTGATGGATTGATCTGACTTGACCAGAGAACTGTTGCTCATGAATATTAATCATCAAATTGAACGAGTAAGGAAGAAATATTGGAAATGACATCTCTGAAGTTTCAAAATGTAAACCAATGATTGATTGCTGTCTGGAGAGTCATCATGGAAGTGAGAGCATTCAAACAAAGATCTCAACCACACTGTTCTGAATAGCTGTGAAATGTTACATGTCCAACAGCCTTTTTTGCCTTTTCTTACACATTACTTGACAAAAAAAGTCCATTGTCAATAGCGTGGCAATAAATGAGAAACTGTTCAATTTCAACACAATTAGCTTTGTTGGTTAACTTCAACTCAACTGAAATCTGCACCTCTGAAACTTTTATCACCCTCAACTTAAGCAAAACTCCAGAGAGTGTGAATTACTATTGAGATACTACTGAATTTCACAGAGCAATTATAAATGTGCCTGCACCACTTAAAGCTTTTCTAAAAGCATCTTTCCTAAATAGGGAAAGAAAATTTCACAAGCAAAATCCAGTCATCTCAATAGAAATTCAAGCAATCTAAGAGTTTTGCCCCTGACAATACTGTGTGTGACTCATGGGAAACATCTGTGCTCAAAGACCAGGATAGAAAACCACTACTATACATGTTTGACCATCGTATGTGATACAAAAGTGTCAGATCTGTCATGAAATAAATGGCTTATCTTCCTTCAGACCAAACGAGTGTACAGAACAAAATACATTCAGCAAGTTTATTTACAAAGCTCAGTTTCAAAAGCAGTTCAGAAATGTTAAAAGTCAAGTAGTAATTGATGTCTTGGTCATATGGTCCTTGTGAAAATTACAAAATGTATATCCCCATCCATAGAGTGCAGCTCACATTGTATTCCCAAGCCATTGCCAGCCAGAGTTTCACAGTCTGTACCAGACCAGTCACTGTCCAAAAAACAACAACAAACAAAAAAACATTTGCATGGTAAAAGTAAAATGTGTGTTGTTTAGTCCGTGGTCATATAGGCATTGTCTTTCCAGTTATAGTCCTTTTAATAGCAGACGCTGCCATGCCACCCACAAACCTCATCCCTGCACTCCCACCCGGCAACAAAGCCACAATATAACCCACGATAGCGGCGATCTGAAGGCCAGCCCCGAGCGCGGTGAACAGGGTGCTGTGAAGACTGAGTGCCGCGTACAGGGTGCCCACCAGAGCGCACAGGTACACCGCGCCGCCCGGGGTCGGGGTCGCGATGAGTTTACTGGGTCCGCGGAGGATCGCCGCGCCGAGCAGCGCGAACACGGAGCCGAGCGACCAGAGCAACGCGAACTTGCGCGCCTTCAGCAGGAGCAAAGGGGCGTACAGCGCCGACAGCCCGAAGCACAGAGCCGAGAAGAAGATACACGTCCCGAACGCGACCATTCGCTGGGATCGACTCAGGCCCGGTAAACACGGGTCCGGTTCTGATGACCAGGGCCACGAGAAGCCGCTGCTCGAGCCTGGGCCCGATGACGACGCTCCGCGGTTGCTGGCTCTGGAGAACGGACTCGACCACCGACCGAACCAGCTCTCGGGCACCGATTCCGGCTCATTAAAGTCTATGGTTGTGCTGGAACTGGACTGGGATATCGTCTTCGCGCAGCTTTTAGACTGAGCCAGATATTCATGGAGATCTCGGTTTAATTCGGCCATTATTCAGAAAGATTTACGGAATGAAAACAGGAAGTTATTGTGGCATTGTGATGACGTCTCACAGTGACGTTTCTGTTCTTCTTCTTTCCTTTTAAATGGCGGTTGGCAAACCCACGAAACCCACCCACTGGGCTGGAGTGTGGAGCATGATGGAGGGGACAAAATGACCTTAAATCCAATTTATTAAACCTATTTCTTTCAAATGTTTATTATTACATAATAGACTTATATACTGTGCTGAAGCCCCCCCCCTTAAGAACAATGTGGATTCAGCCTAGCTAATTTTAAATTGTAAGATAATTAGAAAATATAGCTGCGAGCAGCGATTGCGGGCCCAAGCCGGTGGCACCGCAACCCCGGTGCCTTTAGTTACCTAAAGGCACCGGGATGGCGGTACCGCCGGCTTTGGCCCTCCATCGCTGCTTGCAGCTATATTTATATATATATATATATATATATATATATATATATATATATATATATATATATAAAGCCGGTGGCACCGCCACCTTGGTGCCTTTAGGGTTATTCTGCACGACGTGCAAAAACGTAACCCCTGCTTTGGAATACATACTAGTATGTATTCCACAATTGGAATACATACTAACATACTAGTCAGAACTGAATAGTTGATATCTGAATGACAGATCACCATAGAAGTCAATGGAAAAATGTGAAAATATCCATTGAAATAAGTACTAGTGTCTAATGAATAAGTACTAGTATCTATTTAATAGGTACTAGTATCTAATGAATAAGTACTAGTAACTAATTAATAAGCATTGGTATGTAATGAATAAGGACTAGCATCTAATGAATAAGTACTAGTATCTAATAAATAAGGACTAGTGTCTAATGAATAAGTACTAGTATCTTTAAAAAGGTACTAGTACCTAAAGACTAAACACTAGTATCTAAAGAAAATGCACTAGTATCTAAAGAATAAGCACTAGTAGCTAATGAATAAGTACTAGTACTTAATGGAATAGATACTAATATCTAAAAAATAAGTACTAGTAGTAGCATGAAAATAGAGACTAGTAGGTTAAAATGATTAAATGTTAAAACGGCTTGCCATACTCTATGTGTCGCTTCGACTAGTCACAATTACGTTACAGATATCTTAAATGATAATACAAACTATCCAAAATGTAATTACGACTAGAAAGACGTTGTTGATATCTACAATGTTAATTACGAATAGTCAAACTTAGCTTTTAAATGTTAAAAGGGCTTGCCATACAGAAGTGTAGGCTCAGAGAGACACTCAACATTTTCAAACCAAAATATCTGACTTTCTGTGGGTCCTAGCTCATGAGTGTAAATTAGAAAGTTGTCCGGCTTGAGGAGAATATATGAATATATGAAACGATGAGATCAACATGTGTACTGAGTTTCATATTATTACTTGCAAAGTTTGATTTATGGATCAAGTTTTTGGACCCCGTTCCAGGGGGCGCTGTCTAGCCCCCTTGCCACACCCGGGTACCATCTTCAGCCCGGCTCTGATGGCTGTGGGATCTGACCTGTGTGCAAAGTTTCAAGAGTTTTCAAACCCGTTAAGGGCCCCAAAAGCCGCTAAGAGACTCAAAATCATCAAAAAAAAGGAATGTTAAAGTTTGATGCGTTGCTATGGCAACATTATCTTAGATATTGAATAATGCTTTCACAGCTCTTCATCTGGCGTGTGTTTACATTATACAGATGAAGTTTGAAGCAAATCGGGTAAAAGTAAGAGTGTGATTTCAAAGCATTTTGAAAGTGAAACACTTTCTGCTGCCAGTTGGTGGCGCTATATATTTGACTCACAATAGTCACATCCATGTGATCGACCTCTTACAACGAACACACTGCTGAAGTTTCATCAAGATCAGTTAATGTATGCAGAAGTTTTAACACACTTCCTTTTTGATTTATTTACTTACTTTTTTGATTTATGGACCAAGTTAATTTAATTAATACACTAATTATATAAAACTATTGTCAATGCACTACAATTAAACAGGTTATATGCCTTTACTTATAAAAAAAATAAAAATAAAAACTTATGTAAAAAATACCAGGCTTAAGAAATGTATTTACTTTAGCAGGCCAGACACACAGTGAAATGATTAAGCCCCCTCCCCTACACACACACACACACACACACACACACAGACTGTGTGACAGGCCTAAGCTCAGAAAGAGCATGATCATATTCAAACTACAATATCTGACTTTCTGTGGGTTTGAGCTTATTATTGTTAATTAGAAAGTTGTTTGGCTTGAATAGAACAATATACACGGCAAGTTTTGTAACTGTCAGTAAAACTAACCAAGTTATAACACACTTTATGTGTCCTTTTTTAGTCAAAAAAATCCGCCACGGCCAAACCGTTCAGAGATATCACAAATCCGTCCGGAATTTAGCATCCTCAATGTCTTGACTTCATGCACACCAAGTTTGGTGGTGATTGGTAACAGCATGGGTTGTAATTTGATGTTTTTCTAGGACATTTATTTAAAAAAAAAAACATAATTCCCGACTTCCGTTTGAACTGTCGTAAAACTTAGAGCACGAAAGTTGTTTGGCCTGATGTGATCTATGAGTGTACCGAGTTTCATATTAATCCATGCACGTGTGTTTGATTTATGGACAAATGTTCGAATCCCTAAAAGAATGCATCCTAAAAGAATGGTAAAGTTTGATGCGTCGCCACAGCAACAGTTTCAAAGATATCAAGAATCCATTCATAGATCTTCATCTGCCGTGTATTTACATTATACAGATGAAGTTTGAAGCAAATCGGGTAAAAATAAGAGGGTGATTTCAAAGCATTTTGAAAGTGACACACTTCCTGCTGCCAGTTGGTGGCGCTATAACTTTGACTCACAATAGTCACATCCATGTGATCGTCCTCTACAGCGAACGCACTGCTGAAGTTTCATCCAGATCAGTTAATGTATGGGTCTTCATCTGCCGGTGTATGTACATTATACAGATGAAGTTTGAATATACACGGCATATACACGGCAAGTTTTGTAACTGTCAGTAAAACTAACCAAGTTATAACACACTTTATGTGTCCTTTTTTAGTCAAAAAAATCCGCCACGGCCAAACCGTTCAAGATATCAAAAATCCGTCCGGAATATAGCATCCTCAATGTCTTGACTTCATGCACACCGAGTTTGGTGGTGATTGGTAACAGCATGGGTTGTAATTTGATGTTTTTCTAGAACAATTATTTAAAAAAAAAACATAATTCCCGACTTCCGTTTGAACTGTCGTAAAACTTAGAGCACGAAAGTTGTTTGGCCTGATGTGATCTATGAGTGTACCGAGTTTCATATTAATCCATGCACGTGTGTTTGATTTATGGACAAATGTTCGAATCCCTAAAAGAATGCATCCTAAAAGAATGGTAAAGTTTGATGCGTCGCCACGGCAACAGTTTCAAAGATATCAAGAATCCATTCATAGGTCTTCATCTGCCGTGTATGTACATTATACAGATGAAGTTTGAAGCAAATCGGGATAAAAGTAGAGGGTGATTTCAAAGCATTTTGAAAGTGACACACTTCCTGCTGCCAGTTGGTGGCGCTATAACTTTGACTCACAATAGTCACATCCATGTGATCGTCCTCTTACAGCGAACGCACTGCTGAAGTTTCATCCAGATCAGTTAATGTATGCTGAAGTTATGACACACTTCCTGTTTCACGTTTCTCGCCATAGTTTCGTTTCCTCGCCACGGCCAAACCGTTCGAGATATCAAAAATCCCCACGCAAACTTTCATCCTCAATGTCTTGACTTCACGCTGACCGAGTTTCGTCGAATTTGGATCAGAGCTCTAGGAGGAGTATTTAAAAGTTCATTGCGTGTGTTTTACAAAAAAACCTCAATAGCCGACTTCCTGTTGGGCTGGGGTAAAAAGCAAGAACGCGAGGTATGAGATGAAATTCTGCTATCGACATGTGTACCGAGTTTCATATTATTACATGCAAGTGTGTTTGAGTTATGGACCAGGTGTTCGGACCCCATTCCAGGGGCGCTGACGAGCCGCCCTGCCACGCCCGGGTACCAGCTTCAGCCCGGCTCTGATGGCCGCGGGTTCTGACCCGTGTGCAAAGTTTCAAGAGTTTTCGAGCATGTTAAGGGCCCCAAAAGTGCCCGATAGTCGCTAGAAAAAGAAGAAAAAATATATAGCTGCGAGCAGCGATCGCGGGCCCAGCCGGTGGCACCGCAATCCCGGTGCCTTAGTTACCTAAAGGCACCGGGATGGCGGTACCTCGGCTTTGGCCCTCCAGTCGCTGCTCGCAGCTATATTTTTTTTTTCTTTTAGCGACTATTCGGGCACTTTTGGGCCCGAATAGTCGCTATATTTATATATATATATATATATATATATATATATATATATATATATATATATATATATATATATATAAAGCCGGTGGCACCGCCCACCTTGGTGCCTTTCAGGGTTATTCTGCACGACGTGCAAAAACCGTAACCCCTGCTTTGGAATACATACTAGTATGTATTCCACAATTGGAATACATACTAACATACTAGTCAGAACTGAATAGTTGAATATCTGAATGACAGATCACCATAGAAGTCAATGGAAAAAATGTGACTGAGTAACAAAAGAATAGTTACTAGTCACCATTGAAATAAGTACTAGTGTCTAATGAATAAGTACTAGTATCTATTTAATAGGTACTAGTATCTAATGAATAAGTACTAGTAACTAATTAATAAGCATTGGTATGTAATGAATAAGGACTAGCATCTAATGAATAAGTACTAGTATCTAATAAATAAGGACTAGTGTCTAATGAATAAGTACTAGTATCTTTAAAAAGGTACTAGTACCTAAAGAATAAACACTAGTATAAAGAAAAGGCACTAGTATCTAAAGAATAAGCACTAGTAGCTAATGAATAAGTACTAGTACTTAATGGAATAGATACTAGTATCTAAAAAATAAGTACTAGTAGCATGAAAATAGAGACTAGTAGGTTAAAATGATTAAATGTTAAAACGGCTTGCCATACTCTATCTGTCGTTTCGACTAGTCACAATTACGTTACAGATATCTTAAATGATAATACAAACTATCCAAAATGTAATTACGACTAGAAAGACGTTGTTGATATCTACAATGTTAATTACGAATAGTCAAACTTAGCTTTTAAATGTTAAAAGGGCTTGCCATACAGAAGTGTAGGCTCAGAGAGACACTCAACATTTTCAAACCAAAATATCTGACTTTCTGTGGGTCCTAGCTCATGAGTGTAAATTAGAAAGTTGTCCGGCTTGAGGAGAATATATGAATATATGAAACGATGAGATCAACATGTGTACTGAGTTTCATATTATTACATGCAAGCGTGTTTGATTTATGGACCAAGTTTTTGGACCCCGTTCCAGGGGGCGCTGTCTCAGCCCCCTTGCCACACCCGGGTACCATCTTCAGCCCGGCTCTGATGGCTGTGGGATCTGACCTGTGTGCAAAGTTTCAAGAGTTTTCAAACCCATTAAGGGCCCCAAAAGCCGTAAGAGACTCAAAATCATCAAAAAAAGGAATGTTAAAGTTTAATGCGTTGCTATGGCAACATTATCTTAGATATTGAATAATGCTTTCACAGCTCTTCATCTGGCGTGTGTTTACATTTGAAGCAAATCGGGTAAAAGTAAGAGTGCGATTTCAAAGCATTTTGAAAGTGAAACACTTTCTGCTGCCAGTTGGTGGCGCTATATATTTGACTCACATCTATGTGATCGACCTCTTACAACGAACACACTGCTGAAGTTTCATCAAGATCAGTTAATGTATGCAGAAGTTTTAACACACTTCCTTTTGATTTATTTACTTACTTTTTTGATTTATGGACCAAGTTAATTTAATTAATACACTAATTATATAAAACTATTGTCAATGCACTACAATTAAACAGGTTATATGCCTTTACTTATAAAAAAATAAAAATAAAAACTTATTTAAAAAATACCAGGCTTAAGAAATGTATTTACTTTAGCAGGCCAGACACACAGTGAAATGATTAAGCCCCCTCCCCCTACACACACACACACACACACACAAGACTGTGTGACAGGCCTAAGCTCAGAAAGAGCATGATCATATTCAAACTACAATATCTGACTTTCTGTGGGTTTGAGCTTATTATTGTTAATTAGAAAGTTGTTTGGCTTGAATAGAACAATATACACGGCAAGTTTTGTAACTGTCAGTAAAACTAACCAAGTTATAACACACTTTATGTGTCCTTTTTTAGTCAAAAAAATCCGCCACGGCCAAACCGTTCGAGATATCACAAATCCGTCCGGAATTTAGCATCCTCAATGTCTTGACTTCATGCACACCGAGTTTGGTGGTGATTGGTAACAGCATGGGTTGTAATTTGATGTTTTTCTAGGACATTTATTTAAAAAAAAAAACATAATTCCCGACTTCCGTTTGAACTGTCGTAAAACTTAGAGCACGAAAGTTGTTTGGCCTGATGTGATCTATGAGTGTACCGAGTTTCATATTAATCCATGCACGTGTGTTTGATTTATGGACAAATGTTCGAATCCCTAAAAGAATGCATCCTAAAAGAATGGTAAAGTTTGATGCGTCGCCACAGCAACAGTTTCAAAGATATCAAGAATCCATTCATAGGTCTTCATCTGCCGTGTATTTACATTATACAGATGAAGTTTGAAGCAAATCGGGTAAAAATAAGAGGGTGATTTCAAAGCATTTTGAAAGTGACACACTTCCTGCTGCCAGTTGGTGGCGCTATAACTTTGACTCACAATAGTCACATCCATGTGATCGTCCTCTTACAGCGAACGCACTGCTGAAGTTTCATCCAGATCAGTTAATGTATGCTGAAGTTATGACACACTTCCTGTTTCACGTTTCTCGCCATAATTTCGTTTCCTCGCCACGGCCAAACCGTTCGAGATATCAAAAATCCCCACGCAAACTTTCATCCTCAATGTCTTGACTTCACGCTGACCGAGTTTCGTCGAATTTGGATCAGAGCTCTAGGAGGAGTATTTAAAAGTTCATTGCGTGTGTTTTACAAAAAAACCTCAATAGCCGACTTCCTGTTGGGCTGGGGTAAAAAGCAAGAACGCGAGGTATAGATGAAATTCTGCTATCGACATGTGTACCGAGTTTCATATTATTACATGCAAGTGTGTTTGAGTTATGGACCAGGTGTTCGGACCCCATTCCAGGGGGCGCTGACGAGCCGCCCTGCCACGCCCGGGTACCAGCTTCAGCCCGGCTCTGATGGCCGCGGGTTCTGACCCGTGTGCAAAGTTTCAAGAGTTTTCGAGCATGTTAAGGGCCCCAAAAGTGCCCGAATAGTCGCTAGAAAAAAAAAAAAAAAAAAAAAATAAAATAAAAAAAATAAAAAATAATCGGAAGGAAAACAATAGGGCTCTGCGCCCTTTCAGGGCTTGGGCCCTAAAAAATATATAGCTGCGAGCAGCGATTGCGGGCCCAAGCCGGTGGCACCGCAACCCCGGTGCCTAAAGGCACCGGGATGGCGGTACCGCCGGCTTTGGCCCTCCATCGCTGCTCGCAGCTATATTTATATTTATATATATATATATATATATATATATATATATATATATATATATATATATATATATATATATATATATATATATATATATAAAGCCGGTGGCACCGCCACCTTGGTGCCTTTAGGGTTATTCTGCACGACGTGCAAAAACGTAACCCCTGCTTTGGAATACATACTAGTATGTATTCCACAATTGGAATACATACTAACATACTAGTCAGAACTGAATAGTTGATATCTGAATGACAGATCACCATAGAAGTCAACGGAAAAAATGTGACTAGTAACAAAAGAATAGTTACTAGTCACCATTGAAATAAGTACTAGTGTCTAATGAATAAGTACTAGTATCTATTTAATAGGTACTAGTATCTAATGAATAAGTACTAGTAACTAATTAATAAGCATTGGTATGTAATGAATAAGGACTAGCATCTAATGAATAAGTACTAGTATCTAATAAATAAGGACTAGTTTCTAATGAATAAGTACTAGTATCTTTAAAAAGGTACTAGTACCTAAAGAATAAACACTAGTATCTAAAGAAAAGGCACTAGTATCTAAAGAATAAGCACTAGTAGCTAATGAATAAGTACTAGTACTTAATGGAATAGATACTAGTATCTAAAAAATAAGTACTAGTAGCATGAAAATAGAGACTAGTAGGTTAAAATGATTAAATGTTAAAACGGCTTGCCATACTCTATCTGTCGTTTCGACTAGTCACAATTACGTTACAGATATCTTAAATGATAATACAAACTATCCAAAATGTAATTACGACTAGAAAGACGTTGTTGATATCTACAATGTTAATTACGAATAGTCAAACTTAGCTTTTAAATGTTAAAAGGGCTTGCCATACAGAAGTGTAGGCTCAGAGAGACACTCAACATTTTCAAACCAAAATATCTGACTTTCTGTGGGTCCTAGCTCATGAGTGTAAATTAGAAAGTTGTCCGGCTTGAGGAGAATATATGAATATATGAAACGATGAGATCAACATGTGTACTGAGTTTCATATTATTACATGCAAGCGTGTTTGATTTATGGACCAAGATTTTGGACCCCGTTCCAGGGGGTGCTGTCTAGCCCCCTTGCCACACCCGGGTACCATCTTCAGCCCGGCTCTGATGGCTGTGGGATCTGACCTGTGTGCAAAGCTTCAAGAGTTTTCAAACCCGTTAAGGGCCCCAAAAGCCGCTAAGAGTCTCAAAATCATCAAAAAAAAAGGAATGTTAAAGTTTGATGCGTTGCTATGGCAACATTATCTTAGATATTGAATAATGCTTTCACAGCTCTTCATCTGGCGTGTGTTTACATTTGAAGCAAATCGGGTAAAAGTAAGAGTGCGATTTCAAAGCATTTTGAAAGTGAAACACTTTCTGCTGCCAGTTGGTGGCGCTATATATTTGACTCACATCTATGTGATCGACCTCTTACAACGAACACACTGCTGAAGTTTCATCAAGATCAGTTAATGTATGCAGAAGTTTTAACACACTTCCTTTTTGATTTATTTACTTACTTTTTTGATTTATGGACCAAGTTAATTTAATTAATACACTAATTATATAAAACTATTGTCAATGCACTACAATTAAACAGGTTATATGCCTTTACTTATAAAAAAAATAAAAAATATAGCTGCGAGCAGCGATTGCGGGCCCAAGCCGGTGGCACCGCAACCCCGGTGCCTAAAGGCACCGGGATGGCGGTACCGCCGGCTTTGGCCCTCCATCGCTGCTCGCAGCTATATTTATATATATATATATATATATATATATATATATATATATATATATATATATATAAAGCCGGTGGCACCGCCACCTTGGTGCCTTTTGGGTTATTCTGCACGACGTGCAAAAACGTAACCCCTGCTTTGGAATACATACTAGTATGTATTCCACAATTGGAATACATACTAACATACTAGTCAGAACTGAATAGTTGATATCTGAATGACAGATCACCATAGAAGTCAATGGAAAAAATGTGACTAGTAGTAACAAAAGAATAGTTACTAGTCACCATTGAAATAAGTACTAGTGTCTAATGAATAAGTACTAGTATCTATTTAATAGATACTAGTATCTAATGAATAAGTACTAATAACTAATTAATAAGCATTGGTATGTAATGAATAAGGACTAGCATCTAATGAATAAGTACTAGTATCTAATAAATAAGGACTAGTGTCTAATGAATAAGTACTAGTATCTTTAAAAAGGTACTACTACCTAAATAATAAACACTAGTATCTAAAGAAAAGGCACTAGTATCTAAAGAATAAGCACTAGTAGCTAATGAATAAGTACTAGTACTTAATGGAATAGATACTAGTATCTAAAAAATAAGTACTAGTAGCATGAAAATAGAGACTAGTAGGTTAAAATGATTAAATGTTAAAACGGTTTGCCATACTCTATCTGTCGTTTCGACTAGTCACAATTACGTTACAGATATCTTAAATGATAATACAAACTATCCAAAATGTAATTACGACTAGAAAGACGTTGTTGATATCTACAATGTTAATTACGAATAGTCAAACTTAGCTTTTAAATGTTAAAAGGGCTTGCCATACAGAAGTGTAGGCTCAGAGAGACACTCAACATTTTCAAACCAAAATATCTGACTTTCTGTGGGTCCTAGCTCATGAGTGTAAATTAGAAAGTTGTCCGGCTTGAGGAGAATATATGAATATATGAAACGATGAGATCAACATGTGTACTGAGTTTCATATTATTACATGCAAGCGTGTTTGATTTATGGACCAAGTTTTTGGACCCCGTTCCAGGGGGCGCTGTCTAGCCCCCTTGCCACACCCGGGTACCATCTTCAGCCCGGCTCTGATGGCTGTGGGATCTGACCTGTGTGCAAAGTTTCAAGAGTTTTCAAACCCATTAAGGGCCCCAAAAGCCGCTAAGAGACTCAAAATCATCAAAAAAAAGGAATGTTAAAGTTTGATGCGTTGCTATGGCAACATTATCTTAGATATTGAATAATGCTTTCACAGCTCTTCATCTGGCGTGTGTTTACATTTGAAGCAAATCGGGTAAAAGTAAGAGTGCGATTTCAAAGCATTTTGAAAGTGAAACACTTTCTGCTGCCAGTTGGTGGCGCTATATATTTGACTCACATCTATGTGACTGACCTCTTACAACGAACACACTGCTGAAGTTTCATCAAGATCAGTTAATGTATGCAGAAGTTTTAACACACTTCCTTTTTGATTTATTTACTTACTTTTTTGATTTATGGACCAAGTTAATTTAATTAATACACTAATTATATAAAACTATTGTCAATGCACTACAATTAAACAGGTTATATGCCTTTACTTATAAAAAAAATAAAAATAAAAACTTATGTAAAAAATACCAGGCTTAAGAAATGTATTTACTTTAGCAGGCCAGACACACAGTGAAATGATTAAGCCCCCTCCCCCTACACACACACACACACACACACAGACTGTGTGACAGGCCTAGGTTTAGAAAGAGCATGATCATATTCAAACTACAATATCTGACTTTCTGTGGGTTTGAGCTTATTATTGTTAATTAGAAAGTTGTTTGGCTTGAATAGAACAATATACAAGGCAAGTTTTGTAACCGTCAGTAAAACTAACCAAGTTATAACACACTTTATGTGTCCTTTTTTAGTCAAAAAAATCCGCCACGGCCAAACCGTTCGAGATATCAAAAATCCGTCCGGAATATACCATCCTCAATGTCTTGACTTCATGCACACCGAGTTTGGTGGTGATTGGTAACAGCATGGGTTGTAATTTGATGTTTTTCTAGGACAATTATTTAAAAAAAAAAAAACATAATTCCCGACTTCCGTTTGAACTGTCGTAAAACTTAGAGCACGAAAGTTGTTTGGCCTGATGTGATCTATGAGTGTACCGAGTTTCATATTAATCCATGCACGTGTGTTTGATTTATGGACAAATGTTCGAATCCCTAAAAGAATGCATCCTAAAAGAATGGTAAAGTTTGATGCGTCGCCAGCAGCAACAGTTTCAAAGATATCAAGAATCCATTCATAGATCTTCATCTGCCGTGTATTTACATTATACAGATGAAGTTTGAAGCAAATCGGGTAAAAATAAGAGGGTGATTTCAAAGCATTTTGAAAGTGACACACTTCCTGCTGCCAGTTGGTGGCGCTATAACTTTGACTCACAATAGTCACATCCATGTGATCGTCCTCTTACAGCGAACGCACTGCTGAAGTTTCATCCAGATCAGTTAATGTATGCTGAAGTTATGACACACTTCCTGTTTCACGTTTCTCGCCATAATTTCGTTTCCTCGCCACGGCCAAACCGTTCGAGATATCAAAAATCCCCACGCAAACTTTCATCCTCAATGTCTTGACTTCACGCTGACCGAGTTTCGTCGAATTTGGATCAGAGCTCTAGGAGGAGTATTTAAAAGTTCATTGCGTGTGTTTTACAAAAAAACCTCAATAGCCGACTTCCTGTTGGGCTGGGGTAAAAAGTAAGAACGCGAGGTATAGATGAAATTCTGCTATCGACATGTGTACCGAGTTTCATATTATTACATGCAAGTGTGTTTGAGTTATGGACCAGGTGTTCGGACCCCATTCCAGGGGGCGCTGACGAGCCGCCCTGCCACGCCCGGGTACCAGCTTCAGCCCGGCTCTGATGGCCGCGGGTTCTGACCCGTGTGCAAAGTTTCAAGAGTTTTCGAGCATGTTAGGGGCCCCAAAAGTGCCCGAATAGTCGCTAGAAAAAAAAAAAAAATAAAAAAAATAAAAAAAAAAAAAAAAATAATCGGAAGGAAAACAATAGGGCTCTGCGCCCTTTCAGGGCTTGGGCCCTAAAAAATATATAGCTGCGAGCAGCGATTGCGGGCCCAAGCCGGTGGCACCGCAACCCCGGTGCCTGTAAAGGCACCGGGATGGCGGTACCGCCGGCTTTGGCCCTCCATCGCTGCTCGCAGCTATATTTATATTTATATATATATATATATATATATATATATATATATATATATATATATATATATATATATATATATATATATATATATATATAAAGCCGGTGGCACCGCCACCTTGGTGCCTTTAGGGTTATTCTGCACGACGTGCAAAAACGTAACCCCTGCTTTGGAATACATACTAGTATGTATTCCACAATTGGAATACATACTAACATACTAGTCAGAACTGAATAGTTGATATCTGAATGACAGATCACCATAGAAGTCAACGGAAAAAATGTGACTAGTAACAAAAGAATAGTTACTAGTCACCATTGAAATAAGTACTAGTGTCTAATGAATAAGTACTAGTATCTATTTAATAGGTACTAGTATCTAATGAATAAGTACTAGTAACTAATTAATAAGCATTGGTATGTAATGAATAAGGACTAGCATCTAATGAATAAGTACTAGTATCTAATAAATAAGGACTAGTTTCTAATGAATAAGTACTAGTATCTTTAAAAAGGTACTAGTACCTAAAGAATAAACACTAGTATCTAAAGAAAAGGCACTAGTATCTAAAGAATAAGCACTAGTAGCTAATGAATAAGTACTAGTACTTAATGGAATAGATACTAGTATCTAAAAAATAAGTACTAGTAGCATGAAAATAGAGACTAGTAGGTTAAAATGATTAAATGTTAAAACGGCTTGCCATACTCTATCTGTCGTTTCGACTAGTCACAATTACGTTACAGATATCTTAAATGATAATACAAACTATCCAAAATGTAATTACGACTAGAAAGACGTTGTTGATATCTACAATGTTAATTACGAATAGTCAAACTTAGCTTTTAAATGTTAAAAGGGCTTGCCATACAGAAGTGTAGGCTCAGAGAGACACTCAACATTTTCAAACCAAAATATCTGACTTTCTGTGGGTCCTAGCTCATGAGTGTAAATTAGAAAGTTGTCCGGCTTGAGGAGAATATATGAATATATGAAACGATGAGATCAACATGTGTACTGAGTTTCATATTATTACATGCAAGCGTGTTTGATTTATGGACCAAGATTTTGGACCCCGTTCCAGGGGTGCTGTCTAGCCCCCTTGCCACACCCGGGTACCATCTTCAGCCCGGCTCTGATGGCTGTGGGATCTGACCTGTGTGCAAAGCTTCAAGAGTTTTCAAACCCGTTAAGGGCCCCAAAAGCCGCTAAGAGTCTCAAAATCATCAAAAAAAAAGGAATGTTAAAGTTTGATGCGTTGCTATGGCAACATTATCTTAGATATTGAATAATGCTTTCACAGCTCTTCATCTGGCGTGTGTTTACATTTGAAGCAAATCGGGTAAAAGTAAGAGTGCGATTTCAAAGCATTTTGAAAGTGAAACACTTTCTGCTGCCAGTTGGTGGCGCTATATATTTGACTCACATCTATGTGATCGACCTCTTACAACGAACACACTGCTGAAGTTTCATCAAGATCAGTTAATGTATGCAGAAGTTTTAACACACTTCCTTTTTGATTTATTTACTTACTTTTTTGATTTATGGACCAAGTTAATTTAATTAATACACTAATTATATAAAACTATTGTCAATGCACTACAATTAAACAGGTTATATGCCTTTACTTATAAAAAAAATAAAAAATATAGCTGCGAGCAGCGATCCGGGCCCAAGCCGGTGGCACCGCAACCCCGGTGCCTAAAGGCACCGGGATGGCGGTACCGCCGGCTTTGGCCCTCCATCGCTGCTCGCAGCTATATTATATATATATATATATATATATATATATATATATATATATATATATATAAAGCCGGTGGCACCGCCACCTTGGTGCCTTTTGGGTTATTCTGCACGACGTGCAAAAACGTAACCCCTGCTTTGGAATACATACTAGTATGTATTCCACAATTGGAATACATACTAACATACTAGTCAGAACTGAATAGTTGATATCTGAATGACAGATCACCATAGAAGTCAATGGAAAAAATGTGACTAGTAGTAACAAAAGAATAGTTACTAGTCACCATTGAAATAAGTACTAGTGTCTAATGAATAAGTACTAGTATCTATTTAATAGATACTAGTATCTAATGAATAAGTACTAATAACTAATTAATAAGCATTGGTATGTAATGAATAAGGACTAGCATCTAATGAATAAGTACTAGTATCTAATAAATAAGGACTAGTGTCTAATGAATAAGTACTAGTATCTTTAAAAAGGTACTACTACCTAAAGAATAAACACTAGTATCTAAAGAAAAGGCACTAGTATCTAAAGAATAAGCACTAGTAGCTAATGAATAAGTACTAGTACTTAATGGAATAGATACTAGTATCTAAAAAATAAGTACTAGTAGCATGAAAATAGAGACTAGTAGGTTAAAATGATTAAATGTTAAAACGGTTTGCCATACTCTATCTGTCGTTTCGACTAGTCACAATTACGTTACAGATATCTTAAATGATAATACAAACTATCCAAAATGTAATTACGACTAGAAAGACGTTGTTGATATCTACAATGTTAATTACGAATAGTCAAACTTAGCTTTTAAATGTTAAAAGGGCTTGCCATACAGAAGTGTAGGCTCAGAGAGACACTCAACATTTTCAAACCAAAATATCTGACTTTCTGTGGGTCCTAGCTCATGAGTGTAAATTAGAAAGTTGTCCGGCTTGAGGAGAATATATGAATATATGAAACGATGAGATCAACATGTGTACTGAGTTTCATATTATTACATGCAAGCGTGTTTGATTTATGGACCAAGTTTTTGGACCCCGTTCCAGGGGGCGCTGTCTAGCCCCCTTGCCACACCCGGGTACCATCTTCAGCCCGGCTCTGATGGCTGTGGGATCTGACCTGTGTGCAAAGTTTCAAGAGTTTTCAAACCCATTAAGGGCCCCAAAAGCCGCTAAGAGACTCAAAATCATCAAAAAAAAGGAATGTTAAAGTTTGATGCGTTGCTATGGCAACATTATCTTAGATATTGAATAATGCTTTCACAGCTCTTCATCTGGCGTGTGTTTACATTTGAAGCAAATCGGGTAAAAGTAAGAGTGCGATTTCAAAGCATTTTGAAAGTGAAACACTTTCTGCTGCCAGTTGGTGGCGCTATATATTTGACTCACATCTATGTGACTGACCTCTTACAACGAACACACTGCTGAAGTTTCATCAAGATCAGTTAATGTATGCAGAAGTTTTAACACACTTCCTTTTTGATTTATTTACTTACTTTTTGATTTATGGACCAAGTTAATTTAATTAATACACTAATTATATAAAACTATTGTCAATGCACTACAATTAAACAGGTTATATGCCTTTACTTATAAAAAAAATAAAAATAAAAACTTATGTAAAAAATACCAGGCTTAAGAAATGTATTTACTTTAGCAGGCCAGACACACAGTGAAATGATTAAGCCCCCTCCCCCTACACACACACACACACACACACAGACTGTGTGACAGGCCTAGGTTTAGAAAGAGCATGATCATATTCAAACTACAATATCTGACTTTCTGTGGGTTTGAGCTTATTATTGTTAATTAGAAAGTTGTTTGGCTTGAATAGAACAATATACACGGCAAGTTTTGTAACTGTCAGTAAAACTAACCAAGTTATAACACACTTTATGTGTCCTTTTTTAGTCAAAAAAATCCGCCACGGCCAAACCGTTCGAGATATCAAAAATCCGTCCGGAATATAGCATCCTCAATGTCTTGACTTCATGCACACCGAGTTTGGTGGTGATTGGTAACAGCATGGGTTGTAATTTGATGTTTTTCTAGGACAATTATTTAAAAAAAAAAAACATAATTCCCGACTTCCGTTTGAACTGTCGTAAAACTTAGAGCACGAAAGTTGTTTGGCCTGATGTGATCTATGAGTGTACCGAGTTTCATATTAATCCATGCACGTGTGTTTGATTTATGGACAAATGTTCGAATCCCTAAAAGAATGCATCCTAAAAGAATGGTAAAGTTTGATGCGTCGCCACGGCAACAGTTTCAAAGATATCAAGAATCCATTCATAGGTCTTCATCTGCCGTGTATGTACATTATACAGATGAAGTTTGAAGCAAATCGGGTAAAAATAAGAGGGTGATTTCAAAGCATTTTGAAAGTGACACACTTCCTGCTGCCAGTTGGTGGCGCTATAACTTTGACTCACAATAGTCACATCCATGTGATCGTCCTCTTACAGCGAACGCACTGCTGAAGTTTCATCCAGATCAGTTAATGTATGCTGAAGTTATGACACACTTCCTGTTTCACGTTTCTCGCCATAATTTCGTTTCCTCGCCACGGCCAAACCGTTCGAGATATCAAAAATCCCACACAAACTTTCATCCTCAATGTCTTGACTTCACGCTGACCGAGTTTTCGTCGAATTTGGATCAGAGCTCTAGGAGGAGTATTTAAAAGTTCATTGCGTGTGTTTTACAAAAAAACCTCAATAGCCGACTTCCTGTTGGGCTGGGGTAAAAAGCAAGAACGCGAGGTATAGATGAAATTCTGCTATCGACATGTGTACCGAGTTTCATATTATTACATGCAAGTGTGTTTGAGTTATGGACCAGGTGTTCGGACCCCATTCCAGGGGGCGCTGACGAGCCGCCCTGCCACGCCCGGGTACCAGCTTCAGCCCGGCTCTGATGGCCGCGGGTTCTGACCCGTGTGCAAAGTTTCAAGAGTTTTCGAGCATGTTAAGGGCCCCAAAAGTGCCCGAATAGTCGCTAGAAAAAGAAAAAAAAAAAAAAAAAAAAAAAAAAAAATATAGCTGCGGAGCAGCGATCGCGGGCCCAAGCCGGTGGCACCGCAACCCCGGTGCCTAAAGGCACCGGGATGGCGGTACCGCCGGCTTTGGCCCTCCACTCGCTGCTCGCAGCTATATATATATATATATATATATATATATATATATATATATATATATATATATATATATAAAGCCGGTGGCACCGCCACCTTGGTGCCTTTTGGGTTATTCTGCACGACGTGCAAAAACGTAACCCCTGCTTTGGAATACATACTAGTATGTATTCCACAATTGGAATACATACTAACATACTAGTCAGAACTGAATAGTTGATATCTGAATGACAGATCACCATAGAAGTCAATGGAAAAAATGTGACTAGTAGTAACAAAAGAATAGTTACTAGTCACCATTGAAATAAGTACTAGTGTCTAATGAATAAGTACTAGTATCTATTTAATAGATACTAGTATCTAATGAATAAGTACTAGTAACTAATTAATAAGCATTGGTATGTAATGAATAAGGACTAGCATCTAATGAATAAGTACTAGTATCTAATAAATAAGGACTAGTGTCTAATGAATAAGTACTAGTATCTTTAAAAAGGTACTACTACCTAAAGAATAAACACTAGTATCTAAAGAAAAGGCACTAGTATCTAAAGAATAAGCACTAGTAGCTAATGAATAAGTACTAGTACTTAATGGAATAGATACTAGTATCTAAAAAATAAGTACTAGTAGCATGAAAATAGAGACTAGTAGGTTAAAATGATTAAATGTTAAAACGGTTTGCCATACTCTATCTGTCGTTTCGACTAGTCACAATTACGTTACAGATATCTTAAATGATAATACAAACTATCCAAAATGTAATTACGACTAGAAAGACGTTGTTGATATCTACAATGTTAATTACGAATAGTCAAACTTAGCTTTTAAATGTTAAAAGGGCTTGCCATACAGAAGTGTAGGCTCAGAGAGACACTCAACATTTTCAAACCAAAATATCTGACTTTCTGTGGGTCCTAGCTCATGAGTGTAAATTAGAAAGTTGTCCGGCTTGAGGAGAATATATGAATATATGAAACGATGAGATCAACATGTGTACTGAGTTTCATATTATTACATGCAAGCGTGTTTGATTTATGGACCAAGTTTTTGGACCCCGTTCCAGGGGGCGCTGTCTAGCCCCCTTGCCACACCCCGGGTACCATCTTCAGCCCGGCTCTGATGGCTGTGGGATCTGACCTGTGTGCAAAGTTTCAAGAGTTTTCAAACCCATTAAGGGCCCCAAAAGCCGCTAAGAGACTCAAAATCATCAAAAAAAAGGAATGTTAAAGTTTGATGCGTTGCTATGGCAGACATTATCTTAGATATTGAATAATGCTTTCACAGCTCTTCATCTGGCGTGTGTTTACATTTGAAGCAAATCGGGTAAAAGTAAGAGTGCGATTTCAAAGCATTTTGAAAGTGAAACACTTTCTGCTGCCAGTTGGTGGCGCTATATATTTGACTCACATCTATGTGATCGACCTCTTACAACGAACACACTGCTGAAGTTTCATCAAGATCAGTTAATGTATGCAGAAGTTTTAACACACTTCCTTTTTGATTTATTTACTTACTTTTTTGATTTATGGACCAAGTTAATTTAATTAATACACTAATTATATAAAACTATTGTCAATGCACTACAATTAAACAGGTTATATGCCTTTACTTATAAAAAAAATAAAAATAAAAACTTATGTAAAAAATACCAGGCTTAAGAAATGTATTTACTTTAGCAGGCCAGACACACAGTGAAATGATTAAGCCCCCTCCCCCTACACACACACACACACACACACACAGACTGTGTGACAGGCCTAGGTTTAGAAAGAGCATGATCATATTCAAACTACAATATCTGACTTTCTGTGGGTTTGAGCTTATTATTGTTAATTAGAAAGTTGTTTGGCTTGAATAGAACAATATACACGCAAGTTTTGTAACTGTCAGTAAAACTAACCAAGTTATAACACACTTTATGTGTCCTTTTTTAGTTAAAAAAATCCGCCACGGCCAAACCGTTAGAGATATCAGAAATCCGTCCGGAATATAGCATCCTCAATGTCTTGACTTCATGCACACCGAGTTTGGTGGTGATTGGTAACAGCATGGGTTGTAATTTGATGTTTTTCTAGGACAATTATTTAAAAAAAAAAAAACATAATTCCCGACTTCCGTTTGAACTGTCGTAAAACTTAGAGCACGAAAGTTGTTTGGCCTGATGTGATCTATGAGTGTACCGAGTTTCATATTAATCCATGCACGTGTGTTTGATTTATGGACAAATGTTCGAATCCCTAAAAGAATGCATCCTAAAAGAATGGTAAAGTTTGATGCGTCGCCACGGCAACAGTTTCAAAGATATCAAGAATCCATTCATAGGTCTTCATCTGCCGTGTATGTACATTATACAGATGAAGTTTGAAGCAAATCGGGTAAAAATAAGAGGGTGATTTCAAAGCATTTTGAAAGTGACACACTTCCTGCTGCCAGTTGGTGGCGCTATAACTTTGACTCACAATAGTCACATCCATGTGATCGTCCTCTTACAGCGAACGCACTGCTGAAGTTTCATCCAGATCAGTTAATGTATGCTGAAGTTATGACACACTTCCTGTTTCACGTTTCTCGCCATAGTTTCGTTTCCTCGCCACGGCCAAACCGTTCGAGATATCGAAAATCCCCACACAAACTTTCATCCTCAATGTCTTGACTTCACGCTGACCGAGTTTCGTCGAATTTGGATCAGAGCTCTAGGAGGAGTATTTAAAAGTTCATTGCGTGTGTTTTACAAAAAAACCTCAATAGCCAACTTCCTGTTGGGCTGGGGTAAAAAGTAAGAACGCGAGGTATAGATGAAATTCTGCTATCGACATGTGTACCGAGTTTCATATTATTACATGCAAGTGTGTTTGAGTTATGGACCAGGTGTTCGGACCCCATTCCAGGGGGCGCTGACGAGCCGCCCTGCCACGCCCGGGTACCAGCTTCAGCCCGGCTCTGATGGCCGCGGGTTCTGACCTGTGTGCAAAGTTTCAAGAGTTTTCGAGCATGTTAAGGGCCCCAAAAGTGCCCGAATAGTCGCTAGAAAAAAAAAAAAAAAAAAAAAAAAAAAAAAAAAAAAAAATCGGAAGGAAAACAATAGGGCTCTGCGCCCTTTCAGGGCTTGGGCCCTAATAATCGGAAGGAAAACAATAGGGCTCTGCGCCCTTTCAGGCTTGGGCCCTAATGAGGGAATATGCTGATGGTATTTGGCTTTATGCACAGTTGCACTGCTTCCTGAACTTAAGCCAGCTCCTTGTTTCCTGTCTGCCATTATTGGCCAAACTTGATTAATTCAGGTGTGTCTGATTATTGTTGCCGTGACTACTGATGTCATGATGTGGGTTTTGTGTGTTTTCCTTATTAGTGGTTCCCCTTCTATTAATCATCCCAGGTGTTTCTTATTTCTCACGCCCCCTTGTTATCTTGTCTAGCTCGTTTGTTATTGATTATTTAAGCCCTGTGTTTCTGCCCTGTCTTTGTCAGTTGTTGATTTAATGTATGTGAAGGTTGGTGTTTTTGATTCCGAGTCCTGTTCTTAGTCTTTGTATCCTGTTCTGGTTTTTGTTAATAAAGCTACACTGCGTCTGGATCCAGCCTCAGCACTATTTCTCCGCACAACGTCACAGAACAACTGACCAAGAGATGGGTCCAGCAGTTGTCAGCAACCGGGCTCTGGGAGAATACCTGTCAAACGTTACTGCAAGAGGGTCAGTCTGTCCAGAGGTACGCAAAGGATTTTCTGTCCATTTGCCATCTGGGAGCGCTAGATGATATCCAGCTCATGGGCCTGTTTCTGAATGGGCTGGATTATGGAGATCGCTCGATGGATGCCGCGGACCTTACCAACTGGACTCTTGACCGCATATAGCTCAGGCTTGTTCCTTGGAGGACCTCTTCTCCATTACTGGCTCGTTCTGCTCGACACCTACCGAGTTCACATTACCCGCGAAGCCCTCATCGTCTTCGCCGCTGGTTTACGTCAGCCACGATGAACCCGCGCTTCACGTGTGTATTAACGAGCCCGTGACTCACGTCAGCCCAGCCGAGCCCGCGACTCACGGCAGCCCAGCCGAGTCCGCGCTTCTCGTAAGCCCCGACGAGCATGCACGTCACTCAAGCCCGCGAGTGAGTCTCCGGTTCAAGTGAGGTCATGAGTCTCCGGTTCAAGTGAGTCATGAGTCTCCGGCTCAAGTGAGTCATGAGTCTCCGGCTCAAGTGAGTCATGAGTCTCCGGCTCAAGTGAGTCATGAGTCTCCGGCTCAAGTGAGTCATGAGTCTCCGGCTAAAGTGAGTCATGAGTCTCCGGCTCAAGTGAGTCATGAGTCTCCGGCTCAAGTGAGTCATGAGTCTCCGGCTCAAGTGAATCATGAGTCTCCGGTTCAAGTGAGTGAGTCGTACAGCCCAGGGAGTGTGTCTAGCCCTGTGACGCGCCGCCGCAGGAGGAGGAGAAGGAGGACTCGTTCGGTTCGCCAGGCTCCAATGAGCATACCCAGACTCCTCGCCCTGACGGCCCCGCCTCTGCGCGCCTCGCCCTGCCGGCGCCACCTCTGCGCCTCGCCCTGCCGGCCCCGCCTCTGCGCCTCGCCCTGACGGCCCCGCCTCTGCGTCTCGCCCTGCCTGCGCCACCTCTGCGCCTCGCCCTGCCGGCCCCGCCTCTGCGCCTCGCCCTGCCGGCATTCAAGCTCCTGGAGGCTTTTCCTGAGCCTGTTTACTGCCTGGAGGTTCCCCCATAGATTTCCCCAAGTATTTTTTGGGGGGCAGTAGGCACTCTGTGGGGGTCATGGAGGCGACGCTGACATGGCCTTCGCCTCATCCTGCTCCGCCCTGGCCTTCTGCTCCGCCCTGGCCTTCGCCTCGTCCTGCTCCCCCTGGCCTTCACCTCGTCCTGCTCCGCCCTGGCCTTCTGCTCCGCCCTGGCCTTCGCCTCGTCCTGCTCCGCCCTGGCCTTCGCCTCGTCCTGCTCCGCCCTGGCCTTCGCCTCGCTCCTGCTCCGCCCTGGCCTTCGCCTCGTCCTGCTCCGCCCTGGCCTTCGCCTCGTCCTGCTCCACCCTGGCCTTCGCCTCGTCCTGCTCCGCCCTGGCCTTCGCCTCGTCCTGCTCCGCCCTGGCCTTCGCCTCGTCCCTGCTCCGCCCTGGCCTTCGCCTCGTCCTGCTCCGCCCTGGCCTTCGCCTCGTCCTGCTCCACCCTGGCCTTCTGCTCCGCCATGGCCTTCGCCTCGTCCTGCTCCGACCACGCTCTGCGGCCCACCCCAGACCGCCTCCGCTTCACCGCCCACCTGAACTTTTTGTTGTTTTTATGGGCGTCAGGAGCCGCCCATAGGGGGGGGGGCTATGTCATGATGTGGGTTTTGTGTGTTTTCCTTATTAGTGGTTCCCCTTCTATTAATCATCCCAGGTGTTTCTTATTTCTCACGCCCCCTTGTTATCTTGTCTAGCTCGTTTGTTCTTGATTATTTAAGCCCTTTGTTTCTGCCCTGTCTTTGTCAGTTGTTGATTTAATGTATGTGAAGGTTGGTGTTTATGATTCCGAGTCCTGTTCTTAGTCTTTGTATCCTGTTCTGGTTTTTGTTAATAAAGCTACACTGCGTCTGGATCCAGCCTCAGCACTATTTCTCCGCACAACGTCACAACTGAGGTCAGGCACAGCTTTATGCACAGCTGCACTACTTCCTGAACTTAAGCCAGCTCCTTTGTTTCCTGTCTGCCATTATTGGCCAAATTGATTAGTTCAGGTCAGAGTCATGTATTGAGAGAGTTGCGACACGCTTTCGATGTCGCCGCAAGGCTGTCACGTGGTTCACGGAAGCCCCAATAGTTCCAAAACAGACGCGTGCTGTCATGTTCTTCAATGGACAGACAGCAGCGATTGCATTATTAAACGGTAATATAAAATAAAGCACACACCAAAGTACTTTTTAAGCTTTTATTGCATTTGGTTAATGTCAGTGTTGCATTTTGAGAGGCATGGTGTCAACTTAGATACGTTTTTTTAGGCTATATTTTTGGAGGGAAAAGCCTGTGTTTATGTTCGCATTGTACTTTGCACTGGCTTAAGCGGCTCTAACTTAACTTTTCCATGTCATTCATCTGATGATGGACGTCCTATGATATTTATTTTAGCACAACTGGGCTGTATTAGGTTATTGAGTCCCGTCATCTTGCTTATAAATTCCGATTCAGCCACCGTGACTGATCACGCAAAGAGGTCTGCCGTGGTGGCCCGTTCAGGATTACAACCATGACAACCAACATAAAATATAAATAATTACGCTGTGCATGTACAAATGAATGATTTAGGGTGGAAATAGACTGCTCCCACAACGTAGCAATGACCATATTTACAGTAATGTTCGGTAAATTTTAACTTCATAAAATGAAACCGGAGAGATAGTTATTTTTCTTATTATAGAGATGTAATTTTGACTGTGTAGTCATTTTTTAAAAATGTTTTGTTGTTGTTTTTTTCTTCTTCTATTTTGAATGTACTTTATTTTGTATAGTGCTGTGGACCATTTTATATGTATGTCCTGAATAAAGATGATGATGATGATAATGATGATGATGAGTTAATGAGTGAATTATTTGTTCCTAAATACGATCCATTACTGTTGGGATTCAATTCAGTATGGCTAATGTACCCCTACATTAAAAAAATGAGATGTATAAATTCCGCTGTGGCGTCTGTTGTAAAATAAATCGACAGCGCATTACTTTTAATAGACAAACAGAGAACTGCAATCAAGCTATTTGTCAATCGGAAAGATATTTTGCCGTCCTTCCCACATGATTCGGGAAAAGTGTAACTTATCAGCTGGCTCCCATGGTCACTAAGAAGATGGGACGTAATAAAAAGCCTGTGGTCGTTTGTGGTTTTTCCTTTGGTCGCACTCATGGAGAAGTAAGTAAAAGAAGCAACACTCGTTATTTAACTTCTAAAATAAGTACGTTCTGTAGTTGAAAACTGCGCTATGCAAAGGAGTTGACTTACTGCGTTGCTCTGATTGGTTGTTGTAGGTCTACCGACTATCCAATTGAGTGCAGAGTTGTTGTTTTTTCCCCAAGCGTGCCGCACAAGCCCTCAAAAGTGAAGCCAAAACGTCTCGAATCGCCCCCCTGTGACCGGTTCCTAGCATAGACGCTTTCAGCAGTGACAACATAAACACACGGTACTGCGCATGTGCATAAAACTGGCCCAAACTTAACTTCCGGCAAACTTGCGCAGACAATCCATAACAAGTAAATAACCATAGTAGCTGGTATTTCTTGACAGTCAAAAGAAAATAAATGTTACCTGGCCAAACTGAAATGTGACACTACCAGACCCGTTGAACAAAAATAGGAGACAAGATGTTTTTCTACCGACGTGTCTGATTTACCGCAGTGTTAAAAAACTGTGGCGAGCGGAGCGCGGCGACGAGGCTTTATTAGGTGAACATATCTCTCCTTATTAGCTTCTTACATGCTTGCTAACCTTTTTTTAAGGCGGGTCTCCACATGACAGGATGTTGGATGGATCTGTGCAGCGTTATGATACATTCTGCTCCGCTGTTAATGTGTTTGTGTGAGAGAGAGAGAGAGAGAGAGAGAGAGAGAGAGAGAGAGAGAGAGCTTGCGAATATGCGCTGACACGCAACTCTGCAGTCAAATACAACTTTTCCTTAAATTGTAAAAAACACGGAAATCAATATGTGGCGGTCAGCGCTGATAATGAGTTGGGCTGCCACTAATAAATGCATGGGAAACACTGTACCGGATACTCGGATAAACCTAGCTATTTTAATATAGTATCTAATACAGTCAATGCCGTATTATCCAATAAACAGTATAAACTAACAGAACGGAAGTTAACTTTGGGCCAGCTCATCACCATGGCAACGCGTCTGATGAAAGCGTCTATAGGTCATAACCTCCCCATGTTATTCAATGGGACGCGAGACCAACTAAACAATTAAATTACACCTCAAATATCCTTTTTCCAAAGATAGTTTCTGTCATTTGTAGTTTCTATCACGTTGATGTAATTTCAAGTGTTCGTTTTTAAAATAAGTTTGTTTTTTGTTAGTTATGTGATGATAAAAACGGTGCTCTGACGTCGTGATTGAGAGCTGTGATTGACAGGTTCTCTGAGCGAGGTAGTCACTGAAGCACCAGCGGACTTTTTTCATAATGATGACTATGTGGCTAGTAGTTGTATTTACCTTATTTTAACGAGGTTCTGCAATCAGCAGACATCATTGGAGAAGAACGGATCAGACAGAGGCCACTTAATGAAAGTGCGGGGCGTGTGCTTGCGTTTGATTCAGCGCGAATGAGGGCGCGGCCTTGATTTCGCGGCTTTACTTCCTGCTCACGACTGCGCATGACTGGTCCCGAAACGCAAGTGCCGCAGACTCAGGTCCCAAGATGTCAGCGTCATATCGAGACACTGGCGGCTTCAGTTCTCTCTGATAGAAAAGAGCGAAGGGGCGTCGTCCATCTTTTTTTACAGTTTATGTTTTTTCCTGGTTCGGTTACGACACCGCCTCATAATCAAAGTTCAACGGAGCGGTATAAGACTCATATTCTTTCCTGAATATGAGTATGACGGAGTCATAGTGTATTGGCCTACACGTTTCAATCACACATAACTAACCCTAACCAGTGCTCGAAGTGGGGCGGTACTCTCCGGTATGCAGTACCGGCACTTCTACATTTTACTAACAAGCGTACCGGCACTTTTTCTTGCGTACCGCTACTTCTCGTATGTAGCCGGTACTCCACCACTGACAGAAACAGCGTCCGTGTCAGAAAGATTTTTAATGACCGTCACCTAACGTTACATAAACTACACTACCCAGAGGCACTACGTGACTTCCTTCAGATCTTGACAAATCACGTAAAGGCAAGGAGTCGGCTCACCCTATCAGAAGCTGTCTGATGCCTGTTGCTTCCACCTGACCGTAAATGATTTTCACTGCTGAAATCGAATACCCAAGTTAGATAAAAAGTGTGTTGAGTTTGAAATTGTGAGTCGTTATGTTAGCCTGGCTTCAGAAAGGTTCTAAAAGAACGCGTGTGCCAGAGCCAGACACATCAACAGAGGTTTTAACTGTCCAACCAGAAACATCGGATACCGTTCAGCGTTGATGTGAACGGAACAGCTAGCACTAACGTTAGCATTTATGAGGAGTGTGCAGCTACCGCCGATGTCAACAATAACGTCAAGTCAAGTCAAGTCACATTTATTTATATAGCGCTTTTCACAATACAGATTGTATCAAAGCAGCTTCACAGTGATAACATGACAGAAGTACAAGACAGATAAGTAATATTGTTAAATGGTAAAAAACCCGACTAAGCAAGCCAAAAGCAAGGCAAAGCAAGGCGACAGTGGCAAGGAACCAAAACTCCATCAGATTGGATAGAGAAAAAAACCTTGGGAGAACCCAGGCTCAGTCGGGGCCAGTTCTCCTCTGGCTTACATTCATATTGTTTATATATAAATATTAAATATAAATATTGTTCATATATAATATGGAGCCATAACATATCGCCAGCGTTGAGTCGTCTCTTCACAGGCGTTGGGCATCTGAGATCCCCGTGAGAGGCTGGATACAAACTGGACCTGACAAACGCCATTTTTCTCGGGACAACCGTCCCGAGATAACAGCAGAAAGGCAGATGGGAGATAATTAGCATAGCTGATGTTCAGAATGATTTCCATTATACAGGAGTCAGTGTTAGAAAATCACTATCTCACAAACTCTCCGCAACCCAACCATACGCGCCGAACGTGTCGACCCGTTTGTCTAAAAGGCTGTCGAGCCCCGCTGGTGCGTTAAGCAGTTTCAGCGGCAAACGGTTCTGTATGGCATAACAGAGGACTAAAAGGTAAGCGTTATGTGAATGCTTGACTGAAGAGATGCGTTTTTAGTCTAGTTTTAAACTGTGTCAGCGAGTCAGAGCCTCGAACCGTATCGGGAAGGCTATTCCAGAGTTTTGGAGCTAAATGCGAGAACGCCCTCCCTCCTTTAGTGGACTTAGATATCCTAGGAATGACCAGAAGCCTTGAATTTAGTGATCTTAAAGAACGCGGTGGATTGTAGGGCGAAAGAAGGTCCGTTAAGTACATTGGAGCTAAACCGTTTAGGGCTTTATAGGTTAGTAGTAGTATTTTGTAGTTGATGCGGAACTTAATAGGTAACCAGTGTAGAGATGATAAAATCGGTGTTATATGATCGTATTTTCTTGACCTAGTAAGAACTCTAGCGGCTGCATTTTGGACTAACTGTAGCTTGTTTATTGAGGATGCAGTACAACCGGCTAATAAAGCATTACAGTAATCTAGTCTCGAGGTCATAAATGCATGAACTAACTTTTCTGCATCAGAAACAGATAGCATGTTACGTAGCTTAGCAATGTTTCTAAGGTGGAAAAAGGCTGTTCTTGTAACATATGAAATATGATTTTCGAAAGACAAGTTGCGGTCTAGTATAACACCCAGGTCTTTTACTGTAGAGGATAAAGTAACAGGACATCCATCTATATTAAAGTTGTATTGTAAGAGGTTTTGTGAGTAGTTTTTTGGACCAATAAGTAAAACCTCCGTTTTATCTGAATTTAATAGCAGGAAATTACGCGTCATCCAGCATTTTATATCTTTGAGACACTCTGTCAATTTAGATGAGTTAGTGTTTTCATCTGGTCGTGATGAAATATATAATTGAGTATCATCAGCATAACAGTGGAAGTTAATTCCATGTTTTCTTATAATGTTACCAAGTGGCAGCATATATATTGAGAATAGCAGAGGGCCTAAAACAGATCCTTGCGGTACTCCATAGTCTACTGACGTTATCTTTGATTTTTCCCCATTTAAACAAACAAAATGAGAACGGTCCGATAAGTACGATCTAAACCAGCTTAATGCCTGTCCCTGAACACCAGTGTAGTTTTGTAGTCGATCCAAGAGTATTTTATGATCTATAGTGTCGAACGCAGCGCTAAGATCAAGTAGGACTAGTATTGAGATACAGCCTTGGTCAGAAGCTAAAAGTAAATCATTTGTAATTTTAACTAGCGCAGTTTCTGTACTATGATGCGGTCTGAATCCTGACTGGAATTTTTCATAGATATCATTTTCTTGCAAAAAAGAGCACAATTGAGCGGACACAACTTTTTCTAGTATTTTTGACATAAATGGAAGATTTGAAATGGGTCTGTAATTTGCTAAGTTATTTGGATCTAATTGCGGTTTCTTAATGAGAGGTTTTATTACTGCCAGCTTGAATATTTTTGGAACATGACCTAAAGATAAAGACGAGTTAATAATATTGAGGAGAGGCTCTTCCACTACAGGTAACACTTCTTTTAGTAGTTTAGTGGGTATTGGATCTAATAAACATGTTGTTGGTTTAGATGCAATGATAAGTTTATTTAGCTCTTCCTGTCCTATCGTTGTAAAGCGGTGTAGTTGTTCTAGAGGGGCCATAATTGAGGCTGAATCATAAGACACCAAAGAGGATTGTACATTTATAATTGCGTTTTGGATGCTTTCTATTTTCTCATTGAAGTAATTCATAAAATCATTACTACTAAACTGTAACGGTATATTTTGCTCTGGCGATGTCTGTTTATTTGTTAGTCTAGCCACGGTGTTAAATAAAAACCTTGGATTATTTTGGTTATCTTCTATTAGTTTGCGGAGATGCTCAGCCCTGGCTGTTTTTAGAGCCTTTTTATTACGTGACATACTGTCTTTCCACGCGATTCTAAAGACCTCTAAATTAGTTTGTTTCCATTTACGCTCTAAGATACGAGTTTCTCTCTTGATAGCATGCGTATCACTGTTGTACCAGGGTGCTTTAGTTTTCTCTCTAACCTTTTTTAATCTAATTGGTGCAACAATATCTAATGTACTAGTGAAAATGGTGCTCAAACTGCTAGTCATTTCATCTAATTGATCAGTTTGTTTGGGTTCACCTAGCAGCTTAGATAGATCAGGTAAGCTATTTGAGAATCTATCTATAGTGGTTGGAAGGATTGTTCTGCCTTTTCTATAACGCGGCGCAACATGACATATTTCGGCAGTACGTATTATGCAAGTCACCATGTAATGATCAGTGACATCATCGTTTTGCGGTATAATATTTATATCAGTTGGACTGGTTCCATATGATATAATTAAATCTAGTGTATGATTTAGACGATGAGTGGGACCACTGACGATTTGTTTGACCCCAAAGGAGTTTAATAAGTCTGTAAACGCAGCCCCTAAAGCATCATTTGTATTATCTACGTGTATGTTAAAATCTCCAACAATTATTGCTTTATCGACATTCACCAATAGATCCGAGAGAAAGTCTGCAAACTCCTTTAGGAATTCAGCATATGGCCCTGGAGGTCTATATACAGTAGCCAAGGCTAGAGATAATATGGATTTCTTTCTTACATCTAACAGCGTAACATTTAGCACAAGTACTTCAAAAGAATTAAACTTGTGACCTGTTTTCTGAGTAACATTAAAAATATCTTTATAGATTGTCGCAACGTGAGTAACGAAACACGGATGGCCTGACTGTTGGTCAAGGGACCAAATGCTGTATTTTTGCTCCACAAACAGCTGGCTCGTTTTCAAAAATAACAAACTGGGCTGCAAAACATGTAGCAGCATCCCCTCACTTGCTGCCCAGACAGAGAGGGGACTGAAGTTGTCGAGAGAATGGGGGGAATGTTTAATTCAAGCCTTTGGTACAGACAAGGCGATGCAACAGCTGTCGCTGCGCAAAAAAATAAAAGACCACAGATATTCGAAAGCACACATTAAGGCAGCCGAGATGACGGCGATGGCATCCCGCAATGAGCTGAGCAGGCAAGTTCAATCTATGCACAGGGCTGAACACGAAACTACATCTCGAGTGTTCCGAACTGCATACAAAATTGGCAAGTACGGCGTCCATTCAAAGACATGCGAATTGATATAATGTTGCAAGAGTTTAATGGAGTGAACATGGGCCGAGTTCTGCATTCTGACAAGACATGTGCCGACGTTATTGACCATATTGCAACGGAGATGAGGAAAAAGATGGTCGATGACATCATTGTAAACAAAAGAAAAGTGTGCTTATTGATCGACGAGTCTACGACGATAAGTGGGAAAACTGTGTTGGTTGTCTGTTTGCGGACAGCTATTGCTGATGCAGAACCTGACACGTTTTTTTTTACCTGCTGGAGTTGGAAGGGACCACAGCAAATGCTATCACAGATACATTGTTGTTATGCCTCCATACACATGGATTCGATGACCACTTTTTAGGTGAGTGTTTTGTGGCCTTTGTATGTGATGGTGCATCAGTGATGCTTGGCAGAAAAGCAGGGGTGGCTACACAACTTTGTGTCAGATTCCCAGACTTGTTTGTGTGGCACTGTTTAAATCATCGCTTAGAATTGGCAGTTGGAGATGTTCTCAAGGAGGTCAGTGGTCTTAATCACTTCAAGATTTTTTTTGATAAGCTATATACTTTATATCATGCCTCACCCCAAAACCAGAGAGAATTGCATCAACATGCACAATGTGTTGCGAAGCGCCTCCTTGTCATTGGCCGTGTTTTGTCAATCCGCTGGGTAGCTTCAAGTGAGAGGACTGTAAAGGCTGTTTGGGAGAATTACAGAGCACTTCAGACACACTTTTCTAGTGCTGCTCATGATGTCACCAGGGATTCAACAGAGAGAGCAAAATATAAGGGACTCCTTGACGTTCTCACCTCTGTGTCTTTCGTGTGGAATCTTGGAGTAATGTACGATGCCCTAACAGAACTGAGTGATCTCTCAAGGATGCTTCACAAAGAGAGGCACAACACTGCCTGAAGCAGAGAAGATGCTGTTTCGGGAGATCCGGGTGTTTGAGTCCATGGTTTCAACACCTGGCCCCCACACACGGACTGTTCTTCAAGCTGAAGCCGAGAAATTGTTCCAGAATGTATCACTGTGTGACAATCAAAGGATTGTAAAAATCAATGTAGGACAGTTCTTTCGAAACATGGCAGAAAATATGAGATCCAGGACAGCTACAACAACTTCCTCTCATGTGAGCACACAGGAAAGTTCTTCACATAGAGGTGGAAGCAAACTGATGTCTGACTTCAAGGTTCTTCAACCAGATACTTGGTCAGAGGGAAATCTGGACATACAACATGGTGAAGCAGAGGTCCTTCGCTTATGTGACAAATTTAAAATAGAGAGAAGAGAGAGCATCCAGGGATTTCGGGAGTACAAGGAACTGAGGGCATCCCGGACCCCAGCAGCCCTCAAACCTCTTCTTAACGCTGTCCATTCAATTGCTGTGTCTACCAGTGAATGCGAAAGAGCCTTCAGTTGCATGAATGACATTCTAACAGTCAAAAGAAACTCCCTTGCTGTAAACAGATTGTCCAACCTGATGTTCCTGAAATGCAATGGCCCACCATTACAGCAGTTTAGTCCACACAATTATGTGAGATCATGGTTGGCAAAGGGAAGAAGATCTGCAGATGAACTTGCATGTGAAGCCCCTTTAGTTAGGCTAAACCATCTTTTTGTCTTATAAACTGTAAAACAGAATTTAGATTCCAAATACTTCTTTTTAGTCAGCACAATGGATTACAATTTATTTAACATAGCTTATTCACTAAATGCATCACTACACTGCCAACTAATCTTTTACCTCTGGTCCTGTCTCTGAAAGCCTGTGCCTACCAAAGGAACCAGACACAGCTGATGAACCCCATGTTCCTGGGATCCTGATGAGCTGATGAACAACCCCATAATATCCTGTTGCCATTCTGTAAGTATGAACACCTCTTATGACAAGATTTTATAAAAAATTATTATTAATAAATAATTATGTTTATCATGCCAGAAATGTATGCTACTTTCAAATATTCAATCAAATAATAACTTAATTGTCTACGGTTTCATTAGAATAGCCAATTTGGTTAATATCATAGCAGAATATCTGTAGACTGAATTCACTGCCATCTGTGTATCTACTCTCTAATTTTATGTCTGGCATTAACCCTGTTCCCCCTCTCTCTGTTGTGTGTGTGTCTGTCCCTAGGGATTGTACAGTTCCAATCTCAGAACTGTTGAAGATGGTGTTCCGTTTTCACGCACACACACGCACAAACACACACACACACACACACACACACACACACACACACACACACACACACACACACACACACACACACACACACACACACACACACACAGACTGTGTGACAGGCAAAGACAGGCCTAGGCTCAGAGAGAGCATGAACTGTCGTAAAACTTAGAGCACGAAAGTTGTTTGGCCTGATGTGATCTATGAGTGTACCGAGTTTCATATTAATCCATGCACGTGTGTTTGATTTATGGACAAATGTTCGAATCCCTAAAAGAATGCATCCTAAAAGAATGGTAAAGTTTGATGCGTCGCCATGGCAACAGTTTCAAAGATATCAAGAATCCATTCATAGGTCTTCATCTGCCGTGTATTTACATTATACAGATGAAGTTTGAAGCAAATCGGGTAAAAGTAAGAGTGCGATTTCAAAGCATTTTGAAAGTGAAACACTTTCTGCTGCCAGTGAGTGGCGCTATATATTTAACTCACAATAGTCACATCCATGTGATCGGCCTCTTACAACGAACACACTGCTGAAGTTTCATCAAGATCAGTTAATGTATGCAGAAGTTTTAACACACTTCCTTTTTGATTTATTTACTTACTTTTTTGATTTATGGACCAAGTTAATTTAATTAATACACTAATTATATAAAACTATTGTCAATGCACTACAATTAAACAGGTTATATGCCTTTACTTATAAAAAAATAAAAATAAAAACTTATTTAAAAAATACCAGGCTTAAGAAATGTATTTACTTTAGCAGGCCAGACACACAGTGAAATGATTAAGCCCCCTCCCCCTACACACACACACACACACACAGACTGTGTGACAGGCCTAGGTTTAGAAAGAGCATGATCATATTCAAACTACAATATCTGACTTTCTGTGGGTTTGAGCTTATTATTGTTAATTAGAAAGTTGTTTGGCTTGAATAGAACAATATACACGGCAAGTTTTGTAACTGTCAGTAAAACTAACCAAGTTATAACACACTATATGTGTCCTTTTTTAGTCAAAAAAATCCGCCACGGCCAAACCGTTCGAGATATCAAAAATCCGTCCGGAATATAGCATCCTCAATGTCTTGACTTCATGCACACCGAGTTTGGTGGTGATTGGTAACAGCATGGGTTGTAATTTGATGTTTTTCTAGGACAATTATTTAAAAAAAAAAAAAACATAATTCCCGACTTCCGTTTGAACTGTCGTAAAACTTAGAGCACGAAAGTTGTTTGGCCTGATGTGATCTATGAGTGTACCGAGTTTCATATTAATCCATGCACGTGTGTTTGATTTATGGACAGATGTTCGAATCCCTAAAAGAATGCATCCTAAAAGAATGGTAAAGTTTGATGCGTCGCCACGGCAACAGTTTCAAAGATATCAAGAATCCATTCATAGGTCTTCATCTGCCGTGTATGTACATTATACAGATGAAGTTTGAAGCAAATCGGGTAAAAATAAGAGGGTGATTTCAAAGCATTTTGAAAGTGACACACTTCCTGCTGCCAGTTGGTGGCGCTATAACTTTGACTCACAATAGTCACATCCATGTGATCGTCCTCTTACAGCGAACGCACTGCTGAAGTTTCATCCAGATCAGTTAATGTATGCTGAAGTTATGACACACTTCCTGTTTCACGTTTCTCGCCATAGTTTCGTTTCCTCGCCACGGCCAAACCGTTCGAGATATCAAAAATCCCCACACAAACTTTCATCCTCAATGTCTTGACTTCACGCTGACCGAGTTTCGTCGAATTTGGATCAGAGCTCTAGGAGGAGTATTTAAAAGTTCATTGCGTGTGTTTTACAAAAAAACCTCAATAGCCAACTTCCTGTTGGGCTGGGGTAAAAAGTAAGAACGCGAGGTATAGATGAAATTCTGCTATCGACATGTGTACCGAGTTTCATATTATTACATGCAAGTGTGTTTGAGTTATGGACCAGGTGTTCGGACCCCATTCCAGGGGGCGCTGACGAGCCGCCCTGCCACGCCCGGGTACCAGCTTCAGCCCGGCTCTGATGGCCGCGGGTTCTGACCCGTGTGCAAAGTTTCAAGAGTTTTCGAGCATGTTAAGGGCCTCAAAAGTGCCCGAATAGTCGCTAGAAAAAGAAAAAAAAAAAATAAATATAGCTGCGAGCAGCGATTGCGGGCCCAAGCCGGTGGCACCGCAACCCCGGTGCCTAAAGGCACCGGGATGGCGGTACCGCCGGCTTTGGCCCTCCATCGCTGCTCGCAGCTATATTTATATATACATATATATATATATATATATATATATATATATATATATATATATATATATATATATAAAGCCGGTGGCACCGCCACCTTGGTGCCTTTTGGGTTATTCTGCACGACGTGCAAAACGTAACCCCTGCTTTGGAATACATACTAGTATGTATTCCACAATTGGAATACATACTAACATACTAGTCAGAACTGAATAGTTGATATCTGAATGACAGATCACCATAGAAGTCAATGGAAAAAATGTGACTAGTAGTAACAAAAGAATAGTTACTAGTCACCATTGAAATAAGTACTAGTGTCTAATGAATAAGTACTAGTATCTATTTAATAGATACTAGTATCTAATGAATAAGTACTAATAACTAATTAATAAGCATTGGTATGTAATGAATAAGGACTAGCATCTAATGAATAAGTACTAGTATCTAATAAATAAGGACTAGTGTCTAATGAATAAGTACTAGTATCTTTAAAAAGGTACTACTACCTAAAGAATAAACACTAGTATCTAAAGAAAAGGCACTAGTATCTAAAGAATAAGCACTAGTAGCTAATGAATAAGTACTAGTACTTAATGGAATAGATACTAGTATCTAAAAAATAAGTACTAGTAGCATGAAAATAGAGACTAGTAGGTTAAAATGATTAAATGTTAAAACGGTTTGCCATACTCTATCTGTCGTTTCGACTAGTCACAATTACGTTACAGATATCTTAAATGATAATACAAACTATCCAAAATGTAATTACGACTAGAAAGACGTTGTTGATATCTACAATGTTAATTACGAATAGTCAAACTTAGCTTTTAAATGTTAAAAGGGCTTGCCATACAGAAGTGTAGGCTCAGAGAGACACTCAACATTTTCAAACCAAAATATCTGACTTTCTGTGGGTCCTAGCTCATGAGTGTAAATTAGAAAGTTGTCCGGCTTGAGGAGAATATATGAATATATGAAACGATGAGATCAACATGTGTACTGAGTTTCATATTATTACATGCAAGCGTGTTTGATTTATGGACCAAGTTTTTGGACCCCGTTCCAGGGGGCGCTGTCTAGCCCCCTTGCCACACCCGGGTACCATCTTCAGCCCGGCTCTGATGGCTGTGGGATCTGACCTGAGCAATACGTAACTGAACCAAGACATT